>PVIH01007809.1:0-89524 GCA_004025045.1 Sigmodon hispidus
AGAGACCTTGAATAAGGATATATAGGGAAAGCTGAACACAAAGAAAATATATGTGTAGCAATCTTATTTGTATTTCTACCCTTGATAAGCCATGCTTATGATTCTTATCCTCTGTATAGTTATTGTTAACTCTTCTGCATTTTAAATTCTTTTTACTGTTTTTTTTTTGATAAATACAAAATAAAGAAGAAAAAAAATTTACTTCAGATTATTCATTACAATAAAAAAGCTATGTTTTTTTCTCACACAAACTGAATTTGTAATCATAAAAATTGCCCGGCCTTCTCTCATTCCACTGGCAGATACTTATTTCATCGATGGCTCATCTAATGGTATAGGAGGGATTCAGAGTCCAGATAGTCATCAATCTATCAATGCTTCTTTTTTTTTTTTTCTCAGTCCAACAGGTGGAACTGGCTTTTTTGATTCCCATATTACAAGTTAATTCACAAATCCTTAAATGCTGTTTCAGATTCTGTTTATGTTGTGGGATTATTTCCAGCAGCAGGAGCTGCTTTGATTTTTGTCTTCATATTCTGTTATGCTTTCATTACTAGGGAAACTACAACATCTGGTGAAAGCCTTTACAGTTCTTTGTTTATTACTCATACTCATGCACACTCCAACCTTGTTTTATTACAGAAAGAAACAAGGCAAGCTGATGCATTAACTTTCCCTATTTTTACTTCTCCAGGAGTCATTGCAGATGGACCCACTGAAACACTGTGGATTCCATTTGGGCTCCTCAGGCCCCAGGTTGTATCACTAGATATCAAGTCTGCCCACCTGGAGTCAAGTTAAGGCCTGTGTACCAAGGGAGAAGTTGTGCTATTAATGACTCTGTGTTTATGAATGGACCTTGTGACTGTAAAGACTCATCCATCTGGAGAAGGGACTAATTAATTTTTCCTTGGGATTTAAATCATTTCCTATTTGTATAGGACATTATAACGTGTACCAATTGACAACAAGTTGTACAAGAGACCAGAACTGCTAATCATATGAGTCTCTTTTCGATCATTCTCCAGATTTTCTGATCAATATAGTAACATAGACTTGCTCTGTTGTTCATTGTGTTTCTAATTTGCTTGTTACAGGATACTCAACCCCCAAATGACAATTAGATTTATCTGCAGCGTCTTAAATCAAAACTACTCTGGATATACAATGAGGGGAGCCTCATAAAGCTTGCCTATAGAGCAGATACTGAACACTCAGTTCAAAGAGACAAGTCAAATGTTGGGAGCCCTCTACCAACAAAACTCTAAAAGTGACACCAGTGACTAGCAACTGAGACTTTGTAGAGCTTTGTAACTCCCCCACTGGCCAGAAGACACACACAGCTTTTGGTATTCTACCCTACTCAGCATTAAATGTGAAATGAGGCCTTGCCTGGCGGTTTGCCACAGAGAAGGATCCATTTACAACTTGTGCAACTTATTCTCACAGCACTCCAGAACCAGGTGCAGCACCCCAGAACACTCTGCAGGCAGCCAGGGCTTGTCAGGGACATGCTAGTGTGAACCCTCCTTACAGCTTGAATCCTTCAAGGCCTGTAAAATAACAGTTATACCATCTCCAGCATATGGGTTGTGTTCTAGTATTCTGACAAATGGTAGGCACATCAGGGCTTATTGAATAATTGGCATGGTTTTCCAAATAATAGTTGTGAAGATCCTGGGTTTGAAGAGATAACACTTGAGTACTGGGGAGATGGCTCAGTTGGTAAAATGCCTGCTTTGTAAATAAGGGTCAGTTTGATCCTAGAGACTGTATGAAAAAACAACAAAACAAACTGACATAGTGGTACCATTTGTTATCTCGCCACTGGGGAGAGAGTGAGAGGGGACAGGCAGGTCTCTGGGGCTTGCTGGCCAGATAGCCAAGGCTTAATCAGTGAGCAATATCTAAGAGATGACACTTGAAGTGGATCTCTGGTCTCCAAGAACACACACACACCACACACTACACACCATGCACTACACATACACATCACACACACACTACACACACACTACACACACAGACACACCACACACACAACACACTCACACACTACACACACAGACACAGACACACACTACACGCACACTACACACACACCACACTCACACACTACACACACAGACACACACTACACATACACATCACACATACACCACACACACTACATAGACACTACACACACACAGACACACAGACACACACCACACACACACCACACTCACACACTACACATACACACACCACACACACACCACACACAGACACACATCACACACACACTACACACATACCACACACACACAGATACATAGACACACCACACACACCACACACACACTACACACACACCACACACACAGACACACATCACACACACACTACACATATACTACACACACACAGACACATAGACACACCACACACACATTACACACACACCACACACACACACACACATCACACACACACTACACACATACTACACACATACTACACACACACAGACACATAGACACACCACACACACACCGAACACACTACACACACATACACACAGACACACACCACACACACACTACACACACACACACACACACACACACACACTTACAGGGAGCAAAAGTGACATATTTGAAGACAAAGACAACCCACTTACATAAACAACCTTCTGGGGGCTGGAGATGGTTCTGTGATTAAGAGTGTGTACTGTTCTTGCAAAGGATTCAAATTCGGGTTTCCATCACCCACTTCTAGGGGTTCACAACCTCCTGAAACTCTAGCTTCAGGATCCGATGTCCTCTGTGGTCTCCTTATGCATCTACATTCACAAGTATTTATCCTGACACAGACACACATACAAATAATTTAAAACAGAATAAATATTTTAAAAATATGCACATACATGCTGAATGTGTTAAAAGATAGTCAAGGAACAGACAAAGGCTCCATCAGAATCTGTAAGGGAAAAATGAAAGAAATAATCAAGTCTTTGGGAGTAAGATTAGTCACCAAACTGGAAGCAATAAAGCCCTTTCTCATAAGTTTAGCCATCAAAAGCAGATGTCCCTAAGAAAATACCCATCTAGAAAAAAAGGTCTCTGTACCTATACATTAAGAATGTTTTACCAAAAAGCAGAAAAACCCTGCATATTTTTAGAAGCTCATAAGCAAGAGCATGTGTAGACACATACTCATATTTTTCCAATCAGAGATATTTACATAAAAAAAATTCCTGGCCAACCAGGAATATGGTTGTTTCCTGCTGTTGTGTTTTGTTTTTTGCTATTTTAAGTGCTTGTGTGTTCATTTCCCCCTAATTTAACTGTCTTGCTGGTGTACAGGCCTCTAAGCACAGGGGGCAGAGGCCCGCAGGTACCCATCTTCCCTGAGCTGTGGCTACCTGGGGTGGAGAGGGGTGGAGCACACTGAAGGTGCCTCTGTTTTCCATTGCTCCCTAACATTGCTACCCATGCTGACTCCAGAGCTGTTGCCAACTCCTTTTTCATTGATTCTCCTGGCTTCCATTCCCTCCAGGCCAGTGAAGAGGAGTTGAGGAAAAATGAATAGGGCACCCACCAACACACATTCTGGAGGGCTAGGATTGCACTTGATACTTCAGTGTTGTGGTTCCTTTACAACTGGCCATTTTATGTATCTGCACTAAGTATAAGCACTAAATCCCTACAGAAGGGCAAGCAAGGAACCATTGGGAGTTCACAGTGAATATAGTATGTTGGGCAGCTGGTTTTTCCTCCATTAAATTATCTATCTATCTATCTATCTATCCATCTGTCTGTCTGTCTGAAGCACTAGGGATTGAACATGCTGGGGATGTGCATGCCAGGAAAACACTCTACTACTAAGTTATATATCCACAGCCCTTTTTTTACTTTTCATTTTGAGACAGGGTCTCACCAAGTTGCCCAGGTTGGCCTTAAATTCAGTCTATATTTCAATTACTTTTTATTTTTCCATAATAGCTGGGATTACAGGTCTGTGCTACCATGTCTGGCTAACTCTATCTTTTCTTTTAAAACAGACAGAAGAAAAAAATCTTAAAGTTTGGTGTGGCAGTCCATGCTTATAATCTGAGCACTCAGGTGACTGGTATATGAGGATTTTTTTGTATTAGAGGTTAGTTTGGGCTACATTTTGAAACTTTGTGTCAAAAACAAAATACAAACAAAACAAAAATCACTGATCTGATTTATATGCAATAAGGTACACACAGTTAGGCATGGCTTATGGTTTTGAGTATGTGTCGTAGAATCATTTCTGCCAAGATCACAGAACCTTTCTGCCTATTCTTGGTTTCTTTGCGGAGGTGGCCATTTTTAAACTTCAACCTGGAAGTCTTGTTTCTGAGTGATGTGACTTCATCTGGAAGCCCAGGGTTTAACATGGTGTCACAGACAATATTAAACAATCTGGAGCACTTCCCCTAAATGTATTTCTCCCTCAAGGGGGGACATGCTCTTTGGCCATCAATACCCAGGACTTCTGGTCTGACTCAGGCTTGTCCCTGGGCGCACTGGAGCGCTGATAAGAGGCCTTTTGTTTGTTCATAATGAGTCATTCTGCAAGTCAGAAATCTTTTTTTTTTTTTTTTCCCTCTCCCATGTCATGTCATGCTTAGGCAAGAACAAGAGGCAGATACGCCCTACTCAAAGTGCCGCCTTCCTTAGGGTCCAGTAACCCCAGAGCAGTTTAAGACGCGTGACTCAATGGGGACCCCTAGCGGCAAGACCCGGGAGGACTGAGTGGGCGCGGAGGTCTGCTTGGAGCGCTTCAAAAGCAGCGTCTGTCCCCGCCTACCCCCTCCGCAAAGCTCTGGCACAATTTCTGTTAGTTTTGTTTTAGTTGGCGAAAACGCGCTGTTGCCTTCTCTTGTTTCTCCTTTTCCCGAAAGTTCTTCTTCCTTGTCTATTGTCATATCACATATACTTACATTCTCTTTCTTTCCTTCCTTTTTTTCTTCTAGATTCCTCACTGACAGAAAAGTGATGTTTGTCTCAGTTTGGCTTTTCTTCTTCCTCCTCCTCCTCTTCTTTTTAACAATTTTACCCATCTCCCTAAACTGACAGGACTTTTCTTGGTGTCTAAATAAAATATGACATTCTCTTGATGTGCTGATGGGCTGATGGCAGATCCTGGCTCTTGCCGGCAGTGCAGTGATGAACGTGGATGTGCAGGGTCCTACTAGATGCTGCTCCAGACAGGTCTTAGTAAGTCACAGAATTACAAAGAAGCCCCAGAAACAGCAGTGAGGTCCTCAGTACAGTCCTACACTCATCCATCCCATCACCACTGCATCTACTGAGTGATAAAGAGTGAAGTCTGAGTTTCAACTTTCTGTCTGTGTTCACACTGGAACAATTAATCACATAGTTGCTTTGCAGATAATCCTTCCCTGAGCTACAAGCCACCCCCAGAGCAGAGCTTCTGGCTGTGAGCAAATGGTTTTCAGAGGTGTGAGGCCTGAGGAGGCCCAAGTGAAAAAAGCCCAAGTTGTAATTTTTTTAACTATTTTTTTTTCTTTGACATCAAATTTCCTTTTCATAAGTCCTGATGGGAGCATGGGGGATGCTTTAAGTAGGATGTCACGACCATGTCAACCTGGAATTTATCTGCTATGTGATGCATGGAAGCAGAGGGTTCTGTTTAGAGAATCAGTCACCATAGCAACCCAGCTGCCCCAGTTACTTCCAGCATCACGAAAATAAAAATACTCAACAAGCTGCTGACTGTTGATTTTCAGTTTCCAGGTGACATTAGCTAGCACATATTTCGATTTTATAAATTTGTGGAAGGAGGTTTTAAGTAATAATAGTAATAAATCTCTCATGCTGGGTATTCCATATCTGAAAGGGCTCTAGGGCTGTTCATCAGTTACCTTCAAACACTCACAAACCCAACAGCCAACAGCAATGTTGTGCAAAATAGCAGAGTTAAGAAAGGGGCTCACTGTTATTTTCTGGGGCTGTCAGTTCTATCACAGGTTAGGGGTACACATGAACATAAACACTGCTCTTTAGAAGGGGCAACTCAAATGTGCTTTCTGTACGTGTAACACATTAGAAAAGCAAAATTCACTTTTATTTTTCTCTACCCTAGTCTATTGTCAACACACTGCTTGAGAGAGAGAGAAAGAGAGAGAGAGAGAGAGAGAGAGAGAGAGAGAGAGAGAGAGAGAGAGAGAGAGAGACTCGTACCACTGCATTCAAGTCACGGTGCACATGTGGCATTTGGAAGCTACTTGCAGAAGCTGGTTCTTCCATGGGGTCCTGGTGAGTGAGCACAGGTTGTCACACTCACTCGAAGCCATCCTTACCTGAGGAGGCCCAGTATCTTCTTTCTATTTAGTCAGCTCTGCTCCTTCATCTTGGCTACCAGCCAGCAAAACTACCTTTGCACTGATGTTTGCTGCATCCTTTCTTCTGGTCCTCACTGTTTCCAGAGTTTCTCAGTGTCCCCCAAGTTCTCCCATCTGTCACCCACAATGGTCACTCACCCATTTCTGGTCACAGTGTAAGTTTCCCATCACTCCTGGCTAGACCCTCTAGCATTATAGGTGCTTGTTGATTCAGTTCCTCCTCCTCTCTAGATGTAGCCATTTTCTAAGGTTCTGTCTATTGGTCCTCTCATTTATCAGAAGTCTTCAGTGGATTTAAATGCCAGCATCTCCTACATCTCCATACAGCACTGTCCCCTGTCTCTGACTTACAATCAAATAATCAATATGGAACCCCAATCAAACCAGATCCTCTCCAGACTTGCTTTATTTTTTGCTAGACATCCTCATCATCTCTTGAGTTAACAATGGACATCATTTAGATTTCCTTAGACATTTTGCTGCAGAGACTGGCATGTGCATGTGTGGAGGCCACAGCCGAATGTCATGTGTCTGTTTTCAGAGGCAGGGTCTCTCATGGAACCATAGGCTGAGCTCTACCCCTGTGCTGGGTTGCAGGCATGAGCTATGCCAAGCTTCTCATGTGGGTGCTGGGGATTTGAACTCTCTTGAGTTCACCTTGCTGGTAGAGGAAGTGCTCTTACACATTGAGTCTTCTTCCCAACCCATAATGCTTCTTCAGTTTATATATTTCTTTCCATTTCTGAAGCTACTATATATATATATATATATATATATATATATGTATATATATATATATGACCCTCATTTCCTGTTGGTGAGACTATTCCGGTGATTCTGAAAGTAGTCTCAATCCTCCACTCATCCAGCATAGCTAGAAAGAAATGGAAGAAAGATGAACCCTGCAGTGGCTTGCTTCTACATGGCCTTCCATGATTTTGATTAAAAAAAGATTCTTGTTCACACATTTAAGATGACTGTCAGTGTCTTAGTCTTTTATTGTGGTAAAGAGTCAACATAACTATGGCAACTCTTATAAAGGAAAACATCCAGTTGGGGCTGGTCTACAGTTCAGAGGTTCAATTCATTATCTTTATGGCAGGAAGCATGGTGGCACACAGGCAGACATGGTGCTGGACAGGGATCTGAGAGTTCTACATCTTGATCCCCAGGCAGCAGGAAGTGACACTGACACATTGGCCAGGCTTGCATTTCCAAGACCTTACAGCCTACCCCTTAGTGACACACCTCCTCCAATGGGACCATGGGCCATTTCCATTCAAAGCACTACAAGCAGTTACCCAGCACACTAAGTACTCAATGTTAGTTCCTTTCCATTTCAGAATCAGCTTTATTTTGTTTTGTGACAGTGCCTGGGGTGTCTTAGAACTCACTAGTACATGAGAATGATTCTGAACTTCTGATAATCCCGCTCCTACCTCCCAGATGCTAGGATTATAGTGTGAGCCACCATGACCAGTTAAAAACAACAACAAAAAACTGTAGGGAGTGCTTTGTTCTCATATATATATGTATATCACATGCATGCCTGATGCCAGAGAGGCCAGAAGGGGGTGATGTACCCCTTGGAACTACTATTACAGACGTCTGTAGGTGGCTGACCGTCAGCCCTCAAATTATGACAAGGAGACATTAATTAAGAATGTTTGGCCTTAGCATAGACTTGTTTCTAGTTAGCTTTTTTTTTTTTTAACTTAAATTACCCCATTTCTATTGATCTATGTGCTGCCCCAAGGCTCGATCACCTCACTAACATACTATTCATCCTGCTTTCCTGCTTTCTTAATGCCTGGCTGGCCTCTGGCTGGCTGGATCCCCTTTTCTCTCTGTGTACTAGCTCCACCTAATCATTGTCTGTCTAGTTATTGGCCATTTAGCTTTTATTAGACCAATCAGGTGCCTTAGGCAGGCAAGGTAAAGCACCAACACATCTTTATAGAGTTAAACAAATGCAGCATAAACAAATGTAACAATCTGTATGTAGTTAAATATTTTTTCCACAATAGATTGTGAACCATCATGCTGGGAATTGAACCTGGGTCCTCTAGAACAGTCAGTGCTCTTAACCACTGAGCCATCTATCTCCCCAGCCCCTGTTCCTACTCTCTTAAGTCAGGATCTCCCGATGAAGCTTGGGCTGGTTCAGATTTGCTCACTGGCCTAGAACCTGTGTTGTGTCTACTTCAGCCTCCTGAGTGCGCCCAGCCTTCTGAATGAACCACCAGTGAAAGCCACCAAGCCCAGCAAACTCATCTCTCAATGACACATTTTCCTACCTAGATAAGAAGTAGCCCCTACTGCTAGCCTCTTCTGGCAATGCAGCCATGCTGTTCCTGCTTCACTGTTCATGTCAAACAGCACAGCTCAGCTCCCAGCCACTACTCTGCTAATCTGGTTGAATGGGCTAAGTGCACCCTCCACATCTGTCTGCAGATATCTGAGCCATTCCCCTGCTTAGCTTAAATTCTATCTCTGCTCTGATGCCATGGCTGGCCCTGTGTGGGTGTCACTTTTTCCTCTGATCCCTGGAGCCCTTTCATCTCTCTTGTGGCCTTTTTTGCCTTTGAGTTGTCTTTGCTGCAGGATGATGACCTGGTGGTGACAGAAGAAACAGAGGGTTCTGATAAGTGCCTGACGCAGAAGCAGACTTGTCCAGTCACGCTTCCTACGGCTCTCCCCTCAGGGGCTGCCGGGTGTAGCTCTGTCCAGAAATATAGCTGTACCGGGAGACAAATCCTTGACTAGACAAGAGATGCTCTCCCAATGACACAGATTCTGGACCTCAAAATGAGAGAAGGATCCCAAGTGTCACATCAGATAGGCTGGGCCAACATTTGATCAGCTCTGCTTTGTTTACTGCTTAAATATATTTTAAAGAACTACATTTATTTATTCAGTGTATGGAGGTCAGAAGGCAGCTTCCAGGCCTTGGTTCTTTCCTACCACATGGGCCCTGAAGACTCAGGTCATCTGGCTTGGTGGCTCTTATGTGTCATTGTCTGGAATCCCAGGAATTCTTTTGTCTAGCAGTAAGAATGGATTTTGTTTAGCCCTAGCCTTCAGGAAACTGTGTTCTCTACTAGAACTTGTGGCTATATATTACACATTTAATAAAACCTGAATACTGGGGAGAGAGCACCCAGTCAAATCCTAGGCAGACAGCTCAGGAAATTCTTAAACCTTGACTACAAAGATAAACAGCTGAGTCAGTCACACACACAGGGAAAGCCTTGGTGACCTCCACCCTTGATCCCATAACTCCAGAGACAGAGATCTTTAGGTGTTTCTGTGAGTTCAAGGCTACACGCCTTTAATCCTAACCTGGATGGGATAGGGTAGATAAGGGCTCAGTAGAAACCAGGCAGAGAGAACAGAAGCTACTGGCAGAAGCAACCAGGAGTGAGGCTGAGGAAGTTGCAAGATAGCTGGGTGAGTATTGACTATGGTGCTTCTTCTCTTTGATATTTCAGCCTCTCCCCGATATTTGGCTCTGAGTCTTATAATACTACAAGAACAAGTTCCTGGAACTAGTTAAAATTCTCCCTTGTCACCCATAAATCTGTCTTTAACATGGGTCATTGTAGTGGTTTCCCAGAAAAGGACCTCCATCAAAGCTGAGTCCCTGCGAACACGAGAACAGAGACCCCACTGACACATGCCACTGACAAGCACTACACTAGCATTTTAAAACAAACTACAGTTCTTCAAATTGGCATCGATGGGGCTGCAGAGAGGGATCAGCAACTGACAGCATGATTGTTCTTCCAGGCTAAGTCTGGCTCCCAGCACCCACATCAGGTGGCTTACATGTATCTGAAACTTCAGCTCGGTGGCCACTTTCTGTCCGTGGGCACTGTCCTCACTCACACACACACACACACACACACACACACACACACACATACACACACTCACATACACATACACTCTCACACACACACTCACACATACATACACACACATACACACTCACATACATACACTCTCACACACACACTCATACCCGCACACACATACACACATACACGCACGCATTAACTTAAATATATTAAATATATTAACATTTTAGTACCCAATTATACATCTAGAATACTGACGGCCAAACCCTGAAAATAGAAGAGGGCTATCTGGCAGAGGAAAGGGGACCCAGAAGAAGAAAGATGGATGAACATAATATATATGTATAGCAATGCTGTAATAAACATTCTAAATGCTAACTAAAACATTAAAATGTTTACTTTTTATTTTGTATATTTATTTTAAAATTATCTAGATTTCTTATATATTATATACATATATACATTATGTATTTATGTAGCTACTATATTACATATGCATTTTATATATTACATATAAATACATATATTTATGTAAAATTCTATTTGTATTATTCATTACCTAAACACATATATAAGTATAAATATATATTATAAAATTATATATTTATTAAAAATATAAGTTTATATATATGCATTCAGCATATGCATACTGTTTTAAAAGTGTATTTTTTGTTGAATTTTATGTGTCTGCATAAAATTATTTTCCCTGCATGTATGTCTGTATATTATGTATGTATACTCAAGATCATCTGGTACTTGAGTTACAAATGGCTGTGAGTCAACATGTTAGTGCTGGGAATTGAACTCAGGTCCTCCAGAAGAACAACCAGTACTCTTAACTGCTGAGCCATCTCTCTAGCCCATACTCTTTTTTAATAAGGCATAACTTCTGGATGTGAAACAGGTTTTATCCCAGGATAAAGTCATGGGAACTTGTACAGTAATATTATCAAAAAGTATAGTTTTCAAAAATTTAAACCATGATTCATAGAAAAGAAAAAAATAAGGTAAGAATTTTTTTCATAAACTAATTTTGGATGTATGTACACATGCCCATGCTCACAGAAGCTGGGGGAGGACACAATGGATGTCTGACCCTGTTGCTCTCCACCTTACTTTTTGAGACAAGGTCTCCCTAAACCTGAAACTCATCAGTTCAGATAGGCTGTTTCCACTCTCCAGCACTGAGGTTACAAGCACATGGAGCTATGCCCAGCTGCTATTTGAGAGCTGGGGATTTGAACTCAGGTTCTCTTACTGGGCAGCAAATGCTCTCACTCACTGAAGCCATCTTTCCAGACCCAGATAGCCCAGAGACCTAGGGTAGAACCGAACACAACTGGTGAATAAATAAAGACATGATTCCTAATGATATTTTGCTATACTCCTAGATCAGTGCCTTGTCCAATCATCACCAGAGGAGCAGCGCATGGGAACAGATGCAGAGACCCACAGCCCGACATCATGGGCCATGTAACCCAGGCTGGCCTTCAATTCTATCATTCTCACACTTCCATCCTGAGTGCTGGTGTTTGGATTATAGGCAAGTGCCACCAAATCTACAAAAATTTCTATTTTTTTAAAACTTATTTTTATTTTATATGCACTGGTATTTTGCCTGTTATGTCTGTATGAGGATTTTGGATTCCCTGGAGTCATAGTTGTGAGTTGCCATGTGGTTGCTGGGAATTGAACCCACATCCTCCGGAATAGCAGTCGGAGCTTTTAACTCACTGAGCCATCTCTCCAGCCCACAAACCTATTTTTGGTTTTTAATAGAGCTGCACACAGCCTTCCTAATCAGCCAGCAGAAGGCTGCTGCGCACTAGGGGGGGGGGGGGCTCTGAGCATTCTTCTGCCCTCTGCTCAGAACTAGGCTTGAGTGTGACAAGGAAACAAGCATGTTTGCTTTTCCTTTAGTGTACGTGAACTACAGACAGAAAGCAGACACACGCATTCATGTCCCCATACAGCCCTTTCCCAGGTCCCTCCCACGCCTGGGCTTCATAATGGCTCTGAAGTTAGACAAGGGGTTTCAAATCATGGTTTATGTTAACTCCTGGATGATGACACTGGTGGAGTTCCAGGGTCTCAGCTTTGTCTTCATGAAGGAGGATCATACAGCGGCACCTTCATGGCTTTGTGCTGGGGGTCAATCAACAGCACTAGTGAAAAGAAAAGGCTCAGTAGTTTGACAGTCTTTATTCAAAGGACAAACCATCAAAAAAACAGCCAGTTCCCCGTACATTAGAAAGGGCTGTGTATGGACAAAGCAGAGGCAGCAACCAGGACACCACTGTGGTGACCCAATTCAAACCATAGACTTGCTTAAGAAATCATCAATTTCATTGCCATCAAAAGGACATTTACCTCTTCCAACTCGAGTTAAAAAGAATAAAAATGCAGATGACTCTTTGTTTGGGTGCCCCAGATACCACCACACACTTGTTTTTTCATGGACAACAGCTTTTCTTCTCCACCTCCTTCCATAAGGAGATGTCGCAGCATGTAAGAAAAGGAACAGCCGAGAATAGAGTGGTGCATTGATGACCTAGAATGTGGATTACTGAGCACCAGACAGAAGCAGCAATTCAGAGCAAATCCACTTTCACCATCTATTATTCTGTATAATGAAAAACTTCTTTGCTCATAAAGCTGAGGAAGATGCTGGATACACACACACACACACACACACACACACACACACACACACACACAGAGAGAGAGAGAGAGAGAGAGAGAGAGAGAGAGAGAGAGAGATATTTCAGTTTTGTTTTCTTCTTACCAAATCTTGGTTTATACAGCCTTAAATTAAAACAAACAAAGGAGCAGCCCCCTGCAGTCCAGTGGTGCAGGCCAGCAAGTGCCTGCTGCCAAAGACGAACACTTATGGGCTGAAGCTCAGGACCAGACAGGAAATAGTTAACACCAAATAACTAAGGGAACTGTCAATTCTTGTCAAAGCCTGGCTACATCTTCTTAAGATTCTTTTGAGTGGACATTTCTGAGTTAAATAAAACTAACAGAGAATTTCACTCAAGATGTTCTCCAAGGCAATATGAAATCAGATTCCACCGGAAAAACAAAAGGCCAGAATTGAGCCTCCTTCCTCCTGGTCCCTGAATCTCAATACTTTGTGCACCTGACAGGGCTGGCTGAGGTCACTTCTGGTTCTTTGTAAACGAGGACTGCACAGGAAGACACCTGCAGGCCTACAGTCTAGAGATCGCCCACCAAAGGGACAGTCACGACCACTTGAGGACAATATTGATGGTCACTTTTTGCTTTTGAGATCCACCTGCCTCTGCCTCCCCAGAGCTAGGATCAGGGCTGTGCCCACACGCTTTGCTTTGCTATTAAGGAGGATATCTCCTCCTAAGTGAGGCAAGCGGAGCCTCAAGAAACACCAAGAGAGGTGATAGATGTATGCAAGTAAACCTAAGGATACTTGTATCCTTTATGTACACAGCTTGTAACCACTTTGCTCACCAGCTTTTGAAGCTCCTTTAAGAGCTAGCTACCCAGGAGCTCATCAGTAAACTGAGTATTTATATTTTGAACAACAACAAAAGCCAAAGGTAGCAAAATGCTGCTGGGAAACAAAGTCAGACTTTTACCCGTTATAGCTTCCAAATCCTTTAGCAAAGATCCTTAAAAAAAAAAAAAAAAAAAAAAAAAATGTGTTAAAAAAATCTGAGGAAACCAAACAACCAATGGATGTGCTGGTAACCAGGATGTACTCCTGGAAGTCCATGAGTCAGGAAGCGCGTCTTCACTCGGGACAACCATTTACAGTTCGATGGGAACTCTCAGTCATGCTCAAGACCACTGGAGACGGTGTGGCTGCAAACTCCCACAGATGCCACAGTGAGCAGCTGACCTGGGGAGCCGAGGGACCCTGGAAGTCAGTGTGTTGAAGACTGCTGTACTAGGTAATAAGGATGTTTAAAATGGCAGCTTTGAGAGGAGCTTTGAAAATTTAACTCTGAATGAAAAGCCATCATAGTGCGCACTGTGCTAAGACTTGTTTTTTATGAAACACAACAGAAAAGGAGGTGGAATTACACAGAGAAGAGAGTATACACCGTATGTGGAAGTGACATGTCCATGTCAGTGAGCTGGGACCATGGTGGAAACTTCAATGAGCCCAGCTCACCAGGCAGTCCTGTCCTAGTCCAGAAGGCAGATATATTTTTAAACCTGGAAGGAAACCAGCAGCTCAGATTCCTTTTCCACCTAGGCTTCCTTTTTAACCTTTCCCCCAATTTTCCACACCATATAACAGAATCCTCCAATAATCGACTGGGTCTTGACACTCTCAATTCATTCCTGAAAGGCCCTGGACAGCACAACAGATCCTCTACCTCTTCTGATTTAGTCAAACAAGGATAGGAAATAAAGAAAACAAATGACTCTCTCCTAAACATGCAGCCTCTTGTGGTTACTCCTTGAACAGCACAGGGGACAGTCCCTTACACAGCACCTGTCCTGCATCAGTTGCTATAAGCCACCTAGAGATGGTCTGGAGTTCATAGGAGGCAGAGGTCATGAGTGAATACCACTGGAGGACCGCAGCATCCAGACCCAAAGCCCATGGACACTGCAAGAACCAATAAATCATGATGTCAACAGAAAAGGTCAGTTCAAAGTGCCTTTGTTAAAGCTGAAGAAAGTATTTTTCCTACAAGGTCCCCTTTTTAATCGGTTTAGCGTGACAAACCAAAAGATGGGTGACACGGATGAAACGATCAGGGTGCAAGGCTAGAATTCATGTCGGCATCAGCTCTTGAGGTAGAAAGTTCGATGCTTGTTACTGAACACTAGTACTTATGTATCAGTTTGCAAATGCCACGAGGAGGCCATGAATCCTGTGTTGGCACACAAAGGCCAACCTACACCAATCATGAGATTAGTCTGTGGGTCTTTAAACATCTCTGTATTTCTTCTGAATTGTTATGCACTCTTTGCATGGATCTTCTATTTATCTGCAATCGTTTAATGTGAAAAAGAAAAACCCACATCTAGAAAGCACCTAGACCTGCTCTGCTCCTCTGGTCCTCATCAGAGAGGCAGTCAGCACAGGAGCATGGGCCGGGCAGAGATAGTGTGCTTCTAGTATGGTGCTGGTGTCACTGATGTGTGAATGACATCAGTGACATGTGGGGTGGGAGGAGGCCTGAAGACTTTTTGATGTGATCTGGGTTTAGAGTAGGAATCTGGAGGTTAAACATTGAGAAAGCCAGGAAATCTGAGGAGTCCTTCATGACCTCATCAAATCTGGTCAACAAACCATTTTTGCCAAACCAAGCCATAGTACATGCTACATATATAAGATGACCAGGAGGCTAGTGGGCTGCCTTGTCCCTGTGAGTGGGAGGTGAAGAAGCTGGAAAGAATGTTAGGAACAGCAGCCTTGTGTCAGTTCTACCATCCTCTATGAAGATAGTGCTAGGAACACGATGGGATATTTTTTACCAGCCTGAGTAGCAAACACTGGCTCTGCTTGCTTCACGTGGCATCGTGCCACGCTTTATTTAAAATGGAACACTGCAAACCTAGCACAGGCAGGGTGAGAGGCGAGAGCCAGCAAAGGGAGGTAAACATCTACCTCAGCCCAGAGCTCAGAAAGAAATTGTGGGGGATAGAAAGCTCATTCCTAAAAGCTCTGGTAAAGAATGAATAGCTATGCAAATGATTAATAAATAGCAATCTGAGCATGATTACTTTTTCACTCTGCCCCCGGACACCACATCTGCATAAGCTGTGTGGAGGAAGTCATGTAACTGCTTGGCGTTCCCGGCATGCCCCAGGATGCTCGTGAGCCGCTCCTGAGACAGGGAGGCCAGCTCCACGATGTTCTTCACTTGATTCATCAAGGAGCGACAGTTCTTGGCGTTGATCCCGGGCATCTTTAGCACAAAGTCTTGGGGGCCGGGGTTATACTTGTCCAACTCGGGCAGTGTTTCTGAGTCTGCGGTGATGGCCATGGCTGTGGCCGCATCAGGCTGCGGCTTGTTCTGCTTCAGCTCCTCGAACAGTTCTGCTGTGGCATGAGGCGAGGGGCACCAGAGCAGTCGCAAGCGCGGGAAGTGAAGGGTGAGAAGTGTGAGCTTGGAGCTTATATCATTGCTACTCATCTCCTGGAAGAAGGCACTGCGTGGTGCCAGGGAGAAGGGTTTGCTGGGGTCAAACTCAATGAGCAACACTGGCCGCTGGTAGTAACGTGACATGGCCAGGCACTGGCTGTACAGGCGGCCGCTGTGCAGCGAGCCAATGAGGTCGCTCACGCTTTTACGCTCCACGCAGAGTTCAGGCGTCAGGATGTAATCACCCACCTCCAGCGTCACTGGCTCGATGTCGATGCCCCTCCGATGGATCAGGGACGGCAGCTCACTTCGAAACTCACGCATGTCTACCACGATGCTGGGCTGTGTGCCGTTCCGCTCCTGGCCACCTATGAAAAGGGTTATTTAGGTCATGTCCCAGGGAAGGGTGCTCCGAAATGAACTCTGATAGATTTAAATCTGTTTCTGTTGTTAAACTCACATGGATGGCTATAACACTTCCTAATATTCCAAAAACACCAGCATTTATAGAGAAAACAGAGGTAACTTCCCTCAAATTAAATGGAACCAATAGAAAAAAGACTGGGCCGGCAGCTCATAACTTATAGTGGCACACACACACATCTATGCTCTGGTTCCTCTCTGGTCCCTCATAGGAACTCTGACCACATTTGTGCTGGCCCTTATATATCTCTGGGTTTTATGCATAGTGGGGGCTAACTAGTCTGCCTTCTGAGCTGTTGTTATCTTTGGGTCTGGAGATGGGAAAAGGGAACAGCTTCTTAACACACTGATGTGCATACCTGGGGCCATGCTAGAAGGCTGGTTCTGAACTTGATAGGTGTTGGATCAGAGGCCCCAACACTTTATTTCCAACAATCCTTAGGGGTGACAATGCTGTCACTCTCAGGACAACTTTATTTGGGTATGTGTGATGTATGTGCAAGTGTGTGTGTATGTAGCTATGTTGAACCCTGTGTGGAGGCCAGAGGAAAGTGGTGAGTATCCAATCTGAAGTTTTCTTCCATCTTATTTCTCCAGGCAGGGTCTATTACTAAGCCTGGAGCTAGGCCAGCAGTTGGCAAGCCCCAGGGATCCTCCTGTCTTTGCATATCATAGCAGTGACATGGTGCACACCCATGTGGTCATACCCAGCTTTTAACATCAGGGATGGGAATTTGAACTCAGGTCTTTATATTTGTACAGCAAGCATTCCTCCTACTGATTCATCTTCTCAACTCCAAGGGTACTTTTAAGTATCAAAGGCTTTTATAGGCAGCATTATACCCCCAAATGCCCACACCCCAATCACTTCTCAGTAGTGTTACCTAGCATGGTAACAGGGGCTTTGCTAATGGGACTCAAGTAAGCTTTCTGAGGCTTGGTCACCCTGGGCCATTCAATGTTATGATTAGGATAAGACATGTCCCCAATCAATCAAGGCTTGCACAATCAAGGCTTGCTCCTGCAGTTCTGCTCCAGGGGCTCTGACTTCATCGATGGTTAGTGCACAGAGGCAGTCACAGCCGAATGGACTGTTGGGAGATAGGGCCTAATCTTGCTGCCATAAATGAAAAGCTTTCAGTCCCACACCCTTCCACCATCTGCTTCATCATAGGCTTATAAACAATGAAGCTGGCTGAGTGTGGACTGAAACCTCTTGAGAATAGGAGCCCAGTCAACCCTTTCCTGAAGTTGCTTCACCGGGGATTCATCATAGCAATTGAGAACTGACTGGGGTAAACCCAGGGGCCTGAGGATAAAAAAGGGAGGCACCAGGGTCAGGGAAGACATCAGCATGGTTTGAAAAGCAGAGGGAGCAGACATGAGCCAAGAACACAGGTAATGTCTAAGCCACTGAGACAAAGGGTCTTCTATGAACTGCTAGGAAGCCAGCCCTGGGAACACCCTGACACTAGCTACTCAAAGACATCAGCTGGAATTCTGTCCATCCTGCAGACCTGTAAGGAGGCCAGTGTGTAATGTTCTATAGCAACAGTAGGAACCTCAGACAGGGGCTTCCACAGGACAGACCTCTGTCTAGGAAGTACTTTGTGTGTGGTACCTATGGCTTGAGCCTCCTGCCTTCACTCTGTCTTACGGGATGTAGTTCTTCCTAAAAGATCACCAAGGTGGGCAGAGTTAATCTGTCTCAAAAAGGGCAAAGGTGTTCTGAAGCAGTGCCCCCAGGAGTACACAGTCCCAGGTTCTTCTCCATCAGACGCTTCCACCCCAGAAGCAGAATTTCTATGTTTGAAGCCAGTGGACCACACACACACAGCACATGTGTGGAGATCAGAGGACAGTCCACAGCAGTGACCTCTCCCCTGCTACCTAGTGGGATGGGACAAGGGACTCAGACTGTCAGGCCAACAAGCAAGTGCTTCTAACTTATTTCTGAGTCACTTCTCCAGCCCTCTCTTCTGGCCCCTGACAAATGCCTGATAAAACAACGGAAGTGAGGAAGGGTTTAATCTGGCTCAGGGTTTCCATGCACAAGCAGCTGGCTCTGTTGTTTCTGAGCCTATGGCAGGCAGAGTACCACAGGGAAGGCATGGTCACAAAAGCTATTCACCTTAAATCCACTGGACTCTGAAAGCACCTGATCACCTCAGAGGCCAAAGCAACTTTAACCCTCTCATTGTTGCTTGGCTGATGGCAGCTGCCATGGGAAATGAAAATCCTTGTGAATAAAGGTACACTTGGAATCCAGCCAGCCTTGGTGGCAGGTCAAACACCTGGGCCTGGAGAGATAGCAAGAAGCAGAAAACACTTCAGAGTAGGGAGGGCACATGTGTGCCCCAAGAAGTCCCAGCAATGTGGAGACCGGAGAGGACAGGCAGAAAGGAAGTTAGGAAAAGCTTCCTTCAGCTACTGTCTTCGGTGAGTTTTCTGGCTTTCCTGGGTTACAGAACCTACCCAGCTCTCCCAAGGCTTCACTGGAGAGTTCATCTGGAATCTCCCCCAATCATTTCCTTTTCTTTATACAATATTTATTATTTCTATGTATTTGAACGTGTATGTGTAACTGCCTACACCACAGGATAGCAGCTCCTCAGAGAGGCCACAAGATGGTGCTGAAATTATGAGTGGTTGTGAGCTGCCTGATGTGGGTGCTGGGAACTGAACCCACGTTGTCTGCAAGAACAGCCAAGTGCTCCTAACAGGTGAGCAATCTCCCCAGCCTAGCTGTGTTTTTAAGAGTTTATCTAGACACATCTGCTGTGTAGCTCCAGGGCTTCACAGCTTCCTCTAAGGGCAGAAGTGGTACCAGGCCCAGGGCAGGACTTACCAGCTTTTCGAGTGTCAGTGGGAGCATCTGTGGATGGAGTGCCTCTTATTAAGTCCAGGTTGGCTTCGTCTCTGCCTTCCCGTTCTTCAGGGACAACCATGCTAGCCTTTTCCCTGGGAGAACAAATATCAGAAGTATCACCTGACTAACCTCAACATTTCAGATGAATCTTTTGAGAAGTCTAATCTCTAAGGTGATCTACAGGCTGGCACTGGGGTGTACACCTGTAATCCTAGCACAGGAGGTTGAGGCAGGAGGATTATCTACAACACTGTAGTGGTAAAAGTAAGTGCAAGAAATACATTGGAAGTAGTCAGAAGAGAAGAACTTGAGCAAGAAGAGCCGCTTGGCTGGGCGTTCCTTTCTCACCCTGCAGAGTTCAAATACGAAGCTCTTTTTGGTTTCTATTATGTGACTGAGATGGCCTGAGCCTGCTGTAAGGTTAAGGCATTACCAATATTAAAAATCAAATCATTTAAAGTCAGATATTCTTCAGGTTTAGTCAATGATCAAGAAAAAGAAAATGAACACGATGGGACTCTGGTTGAAAAGCTTCCCAGTGGGAGGTCCCATCAACCACCATTCTCCATCTCAAAGGAGAATCAAGGTCAATACAAAAATAAAATTTCTGTCAGGTTGGTTATCAAAACAGATAACTAACATCTAGGGTAAGAGGCAAGAACAGCAGCCAAACCTCGTGGGTTTGCTTGGAAGCATTACACAGTATTTCCTGTTCTGTGTTGGGATATAAAAGTAATCACTGGGCTGACAAGAGGGCTCAGTGGGTAAAGGTGCTTGCCACTAAGCCTGACTACCCAAGTTCAAGCCCCACGACACGGCTGGTGGAAGAAGAGAACTGGCTCCTGCCAGTTGTCCTCTGACCGCCACACAGTGTCTGTGCATACATGCATGAATGAACGCAGGCATGCATGAAACAAGTCAACAAATGTAATAAAAATGATCATAGAATCCTTCTAGTCCTTGGAGTAACCCAGTATCTCACACACATGGATTAGGAGGACTATGTCACCTGTCAACACTTGACAGACATCATTACGTCAAGTCCCTGACTCACCATAGTGAGCTGGGTTTCCTCCATCTTTGAAACCACTAAGCACGTGACAGTAACTCACGAGACTGTAAGTACTAAGTGTCTGGACTGTGCCTCATGCGACAGAACATGCACACCTGGGTTTTCTCTCTTGAGGCAGCAGCAGAGCTGAGGAAGTAAAGTGACCATGAACAGACAGACAGAACTGACAACTACAGCAGAGACGGGGGCTAGGGAAGACAGAGGAGGCTGTCAGGACAGGTGTGTCTCCACTGGGGTCAGAGCAACACTCTCTTCCTGGAGATGAAGTAGATAGAGCAAGACTCCACTTGAGCACTATGAAGAACACAAAGTGTGCGACCTACCCAGGCACATGTGTGCTACGGAGTGTAATTTGGAACCCTGCATGGTGAGAAACAGCCCATGAGTACAGAGCTGCTGCTGGGCCAGCATGCAGGGACGGACGAGAGCTGGGTTCTCACTGTCCTGTCGGCCAGGTTAGAGGCTCTGTGTGCCAGAGGCTCTGCAGCACCTCCTGGCCACACCCAATGGGCCCGAGAAGACGGTCAAATAATCAACAACTACAGAAGATCCTTGATATCTTTTTTTCTAACAGTTCTGCCCTTTCCTCTTTATTTCCACCACTTTTACGTGTTAAGCTACAGGTCACGTGGTGGTGGTGGGGTACTCCGGCTTCCTGGTGAATCTGCTGTTTGTAGGTATTTAGCACAATCAGGAGCAGAGGCCTAGTTTTTTATTGGCAGTGTGATCTGGAATCATTCAATGGCTCCTTGCCTTATTATTATTTTTTTAATTTGTAAAAAGGGAGTACTGACACTAAAATATACCTGAAAAGGCAGACTATAGAATGTGTGTAACACACTAGGTGTAGTTCTTGGCACCTTGCACCAGCTACAGTAAGTGCCACTGGCATGCCTCCTGGTTGTCCAGGGTCATACTAAAGAGCTAAAGGTCTGCTTTCAAAGGAGGCTGGCACTGTTTCCACTTCTGAGAAAATTTATACCCCAGAAAGTAACTGACAGCCATAAAGAATGCAAGCCTTGCTGAGCAGGCACAAATCCTTCACCGGCATCATTCAACACAACTACTCTAGCTGCCCAGTGACAGACACCAGATAGTTAAAATTCCAGACCTCTTTCCACTTCACCCCCCAGGTACTAATGTTTTCTACTGTTGCTTTAATATTTTTAGTATTTTTTTTCTTACTATGTAGTTCAGGCTTGCCCAGAATGCTGGGCTCTTCAGTGGTATGTGACTATAATAATGATGTGATGTAGGAAGAGTTGAGGAGTCTGGATGGTGTCTAGGCAAGCCCTCTTCGGCAAAAGTCAAAGCCATCCTGACCCTTTCCTATGAACTGCTGACCTGCCCAACAGGAGGCATCTTGCAATGATGACTCTCAGCAATTGAATCTACTGAAGTCTTAGCAGTCCTCGCTCGCTCGCTCGCTCTAGCCCTTGCTCACTCCAGTCACCCGATTCTTTCCTCCCTGGTTACTTTAAACAGCAGCCCAGCTTTTGTTCTTACAACATCACCCATGGAGGTCTTGGCAGGAGTCCATTCTCTTCCTGTCACAGTAAATTTTCTCCTGGTTCAGGCAAAGTGCAAATGCCCTACTGGCAATGTACTCCAAGTATTGCTTTGCGTTTTTAAAAACAAACACCACTCAAATTCCTCAATCTCCTGGGAAAGTAACAGTCCTAAGATGCTGAACAGTGCAGCCACTCGACTGCTGTGCAAAGCGGAGACTGTTTATAATAACTAGGTACTGAGTCTAGAAAAAAGGGATGCTAAGGTTTAGGTAAAATAGCATATAAATAGATGCGTATTTTCTTATGAACTGAGGACTAACTCAGGACACATACATGCTACACAAATCCTCTACCCTGATGATGCTCCCATCCCCGGAGAAGAAAATCTTTTGTACAAGCCAGGAGATGCACGTGGGTGCATAACACATTACCACTATTGACTTCAAGCACCCTTTTATTAATTAGGCTCCTTGATGAACCATGCAAGAGGCAGCAGCTGCAAGATCCAAGTGTGGAACATGCAGCTCATCCTCTAGAGGACTCTAGTCTTAGAGCCTATCAGCTCCTTGGAGACAAGATGTGGGAGAAGCATTAACTGAGCAGGGTGCAGTTACTGAAGCTTGGCGAGAAAGGCATGCATGCTTAAAGCTGGGTCATAGCTAGGTCCTAGTGATGAGTACTCAGCCTTGTGGAACAATGCTTGGTTAGAGTGTTGCTAGGCCTCAGGCCTCGAGTCACAGGTACAAATCTTTGGTCAGTTTATGCTAACTGTAGCTGGTGGTGAATGCCTGATTTTGCTCTGGCAGACTGCAGTTGGAGAGACAAGTCAGTCACATGGGTGCCGTGCCTATAAGACTGTGGATGTCAAGGCTGGATGACAGTCCCTGCTGCCATGTCTGCATGCGCTGGGACACATGGTTGGTGGTATAGTGGAGTGCACTTCCGTGATTCCTGGCAACACCACTCCTGCTTGCTTCCTGAACTTCACTCTGTTGCTTTACCCTGCTGAGCCTCACCTGTGTCCTTTTTCTGTGACAAACTTAATTGTGAGTCCTGCTGAGCAGATCACTACCGTGGGGAAACTTGACACAGGAAAACCAATGATACTTCAGCTCTAGGTGTTCATTTGGGGTTTGGTGACAGCTATTTTGATCAGAGAAAAGTAAGATGAAGGATATTTTAAAACAATAAAAGAACCATAGGGAGGTGCTGGCCTGTACCCGAGAAGCCACGTCTCTGACTCACATAAACACCTCTCACATCTGCCCCCTTCTCTTCATACACCTGCCTTTTCTGCCACCTTCTTCCAGCAGACAGCTGCCTTCCTCAGTGGTTTCCATAGACACCATTATAAATGCACGAGCCTCATGCCACCTACAATGTGTACTGCTGCCACCGAGCCCCAGTGCTCGGGGCCCTTTGAGCCTCTGGGCTCTCCTATACACCTCTGCTCAACACGATCCCTTTCTTACTGCATCTGTATAGACCAGATGCTCAATAAATAACTTCATTATTGGACACTTAGTGGCTGATGATGCTCCAGAGAACAGACAGGAGGCTCTGTGAGCTGTGACTAAGAACAGTTTATCTGCTTAAAAACTATTGTTATAATACTCCTTCTGAAATAGCTTTTCAACACCCCTCCAATACTTTATAGAAACAATCCCGCAGTGCATTTCCACAGGCTAAGAGGACTGAGTAACAAAACTGTATAGACAGCAGCTTCAAGGAAATATCACTATTCTAGAAGCTATAAAGGGAAGGGTGCCATCTATACATCATGCTAAACCCTTCCAGTGGGACCAGAGGCATTGACCTGTAAATACCCATTTCTAGAAATGCCTGTGCTGGACTACCCTGGGTATACAGAGGCTGAGCACCTATAACCAGCCCTGGGACACTGTCTACTAAGATTCTGTCTAGCTCACTGCCAGGTTCACTGCCACTGTTTATTGCCAATATCCAGGACACAGAAAGCCAGTTCCAAAGATGTAGGCCATTGTTTTCTCTGGCCTAGGCTTTCTCAGGCTCAGTTCTATCTATGATGCCCCATCTAACTCTGGGACATCAGTCCACTGCAGTCTATTGGTATAGCTCCTGGTGGGTCATCTGATTTCCCCAGGTTCTTAGGGGTAAGAGGTTGATAGCCAATTTGTGACTGTTCCACAAACAGCTCCTATTAAACTAAAAAGCATTTTCTACTAGGATTGGCAACATATTATTCACTTTAAAAAATATACCTTCAGAAAAACAGCATACCCTTAAAAAAAAAAAATACCACCACAGAGTGATTCTAGTTACAGTGGTCAGGGTGGTAGTGGGTGGGGCATAAAATACTTCCCAGCTCCTGATAAAGTAGCTACCCACCTGCAGACAGGCAAGATTTTATAAGGACGAAAAACCCACAATTCAAAAAGAAGGCCCCTTGTGCAGAGGATGCAGAGTTGGAAAGCTTCCCTCCTAGAAGAGTGTCTAGTTGTGTGTCTGGGTAAAAAGCAGTTTCCCTCACACACTTCTGATATAAAAAAACCTAAAATTCAAAATGCTACAGAATGCAAGGAAGAAAATTCTCTGTCCAGTCCTGTGCTGAAGGAACCTACAGATGGGCCCTACTTGTCGCCTGCAATGACCTTCAGGGCATGGGTTTAACTGACACACAAACTTCACATTCAGGATTGGATCCCACCACTAATACATCTTATTATCTATGTGAAAATATTACAAAATTTTGAAATATTTCTGGTTCCAAGTATTTCAGGTAAAGGACACAACTTATATTCTACTCACTAAATCCATATTAAACAATTGGGTAAATGAGAAGAGAGGAAAGTGTGTGTGAAGCAGGCCCCAGGTAGCAGCCATCCTCCAGCTCATGACTCTCCCTGACCCTTTTTCCTGCCCTCTCTTCCTAGGGCGTCCGATGAGCCTTCACCAGAGAATGTCAGGATGCCACCAGGGAAGCCAGCAGTTCTCCACGGGCCCGGGGAAGGGCTAAGCTAAGCATGGTTCCTATGGACCACCCATCTCACCTTATGAGCTTCTCAAATGCTTCCTTTTCCTTTCGAAGAGCAGTCAGGTAGCGCTGTTCTTCCGTGGAGCCACCATATATAAGAAAGTAAACCCTGTGAGTTAAGACAGAACTTTTTTAGGTTGCAAAACTGTAATTCTTAGTTCCTAGAAGGGCAGCACAGCAGAGCGTCTGAGAGCGTAGGCATGGACAGCAACCCAAGGAAGAGTGAGGCCCCACTTAGCACACAGGGCTCAGACGAAGGAGCCGCACAAACCCCACCTGCTAGGGGTGGTAGGGCTCTTACCTAGTGAGTTCTTTTTCTATTCATCAAATAGAGGGATACAGTTCAGGTAAATACTGAAATATAACTAAAGGATAGAAGAAGTCTTTCTTCATAACTGGGAACAAATCATAACAAATAATAATAATAAAAGAAAAAGAAACCCACAATCTCTTAGAGGCTTCTTTTTCCAAATTTTTTTCTTTGTACTTCTGCCAAACCATAGCTTAAAAGTTGGATAATCATGATTAGAACCAGTTTAGAGAAATTCAATGCTAGGGATAAGCAAACACACTAAATATTTAAGACCTTCACCCTCATAGTACTTTCTCAGTTCCCTTTATTCATGCCCCAACAGATTGAAGCCAGGAATGTTTTATATAAACACATGGGTAGTATCAGGAAATATATCTATATCTATGTGTGTGTATATATATGTATATATATAATATGTATGTATATATATTTTTCCCCTAAAGCCCTTTGCTCTGAGGCTAGAGAAATGGGTTGTTGATTAAGATTGCTTCCTGCTCTTGGGACCAGAGTTCAGCTCTTAGTACCTACACTGGGTAGCTTATAGCTGCTCATCACTCCAGCTTTCTCTGTTCCCCACCCTGGATCTTTGGCAACTGATGCACACATCCACATACATCATTAAAAACATGTTAACCCTACCCCATTAGAGGTGTTCCCTTTAAACTTACTTTACTTTTAGCACAAAACTTCACAGACTAGCTTACTTTGAAGCATAGAGTGGAAAAAGGTCACTGGGATGAGTTCAGCTGTCCCATGGATGTGCCACATGGCTAAAGACAAATCAACTTTCATTTCTGGGCCTCAGTTTCCTACTGACAAAGCAAACAGTTGAATTCCCAGGTCTCTTCTGCTCTTGACATTTTGACTTTCTGTTTTTGGTCAAGAAGCTTGGTGCACATACATGACCTGGGGGCCAGTGGCTGGCAGGCTGAGCAGCTGACCAGCTAGCAATGCACTCCTGGGCTCCTTCTGAGCCAGCCTCTGCTCTGAAAGGCTGCCTTAGTTACCCTCTGCAAAGGTTTCTCTTGGCTCTGTTTCTGGTTCAGACTGAGTTCAGGACAATAATTTTGATGTTACTTCCCCTCAGCTAGCTGGAGAGCGAGAACACTATATTCTTTGGGAGGCATCACTTTCTCATCTGATATATTGGTAGATTTTAAAGAGCTATTTCTAGAAACCCAAGAAAACTTGGTACAGTAATTCCTAAAACACTTTAATTTTAGAAGAATGAGATCTAGAGTCACTTAACATCTGTAAGTTGTAAGATGGTGAGGTGGCTAATAGAGATTTTCTAAGTGCAATCCATGGAGCCCACAGCAAAAGGAAAGGCTTCAACCAGGTCCTGTGAGTTGTCATGGTGTGCACACACTCACACACATAATGAAGAATGTTTAAAATGTTACAGGGTGTTTTAGAAAATTAATAACATTTGGCTATTATTATATTACCTTTGATACTACACAGGGCATTATAAATTTCCTAGACTTTACAGATAGCATACCCTGTAAAAGACACATTCAGACATAAAGAAAATGAGAAGGGCAGGGAAAACACCGGGGTTGCTGGAAGTTTACAAGGGTAGCTGACGTCCTCATAGACCACTTCCTCCCATTCATCACAAAGCAGCACCAAACCAACTTCACGGGCAGATTAAAGGTAAAACAAACAAAACAAAAAAACCAAAAAACCGTGCAGGCCAGACAGCTTTTGTCCTAAAGCCCTCAGAGCCGCCATGCACGGACTTGCCTCAGCGGTTTCCCTGGCCTGCTGGCCCTGTAGATCTCCAGCTGTCGGACAAAAGTGAGTTCAGCGTCATACAGAACCACGTATCTGGGCTCCACCTCGTGCAGTACCCGCGTCAGGGCATAGGGGTCGCTACACCCCAGGAGCGGATGGATGATGGTTAGGGGCTCTTTCAGGATGCCATAGGCCGAGTCAGACGACAAATTTAAATCAAAAGCTTCGTGCTGAATCTCTCCCCCGCAGCCTTCTGGGCTACTGGTGGCTTGTCTATGCCAGCCTTCTTCCGCAGCCCCTTCCTCTGGCGGCTCCTCAGAAGTCCCCATCACTTGTGCCGGAGTCGGCTCTGGCTTCTTCCTTTTGGGGGCCCCTTTTTTGGTAGAGGTGCGCTCTTTGCTTTGGGCATCTTTGGGTCTTTTGTTAGATTTGCTAGTTCTCTTTGGGCCGTCCCCCGTTTTGAAATTCACCCACACTTCTTCGGCTTTGCTGTCCTTCTCAAAGGTTTTCCTGTAGAGCCGCAGGAGGAAGGCTTCTGCTCCCAGGGTCAGGTAGTCTCTCAGCTGGCAGCACGTGCGGTCATCGCTTGCACAGATCAGCACCTGGCCTGCAAACAGAGACAATGCATGCTTCCATGTTTACTCTCATTCGCGGCTCCTTTGAGTGGCCCTGGGTCCCCTGTCCCCTTCTGTGGGGAAGCATCTTACCCTCATTAAAGAACCCAATTTATAAATTGTTCAAAAAGTGGCTTAGGCCCCAATCCCATGCTGTCATCTCTGGACTGATTCACGAACTGAAGCGGAAGCCACAACTGTTTAGTCTAAGGAAAGCAGAGCCAAGTACAATGGAGGCTTTAACGAAGCTTCTAATGACTAATTTTCTAGAGGTTCCTAGACACCAAAACACATCCCAAATGGATTATATATTCAAATGTCAAATCTTAAATCATAAGAAAAGATGGCTTGTCTTCACCCCCAAGATGGAGGTGAGTTTTTAGTCTTAAGAGTTAGAAAAACAGTTCTCAGAGAAGATTGTATCTAAAGGTTGATTTTAGAGCAATAAAAACAGCAATAGAAAGTCTAGAGACATAATCAACATCACTATTCTAACTAAGACAGCAGAGAAACTGCTAAGGCAGCTAAACCATATGTATTAGAGCTGAGGGGAGGGGGCTTACTCATAACAAAATTTAAGATGTCCTCTCAAATTAATAGTCTGTGCTTGTGTAAAACATGTATACAGACATACAAAAATACAGAAAATTTCCAATTAGCTAAGTAAAATGAAAATGATTATCATAAAAACCAATACTGTAACATGCCTATAGTCTCAAAACTTAGGCAGAGGCACACTATACTAAGGATAGTCTGGATTACATACAAGACAAGTTTCTAGTTAGCCTCTTGAAGACTGTGTAGTCAAGGTATAAAAATGTCACAAAACGCCCCAGTCTTTTAAATTAAAAGCTTTGATTATATTATTCAATTTATTTAGTGTGTGCATGAGTCAGAGACCCTGCTCTTTTCCTCCATCACATGGTTTCCAGGGAGCAAACTTGGGCTGTCTAGTTGGGCAGTAAAGGCCTTTAACCACTGAGGCAGCCATCTCACCAGCCCCCTCCTGATGCTTTGAGTGTATGTTTTTGTGTTGGTCCATATGCCTAGCTACCCTTGACTGTAGGCCAAAGACTGGGCATAGCCAAATGACTTTAAGAATGAGGAATAGAAAACATGTGAAAGAAACCAAAAAGGACATAAACTAATGTCAACATCACATCATCTGGTACTGGAAAATCTAATCCCTCCCCCAATTTCATTGGTCTTTTCACTTTATCTAAGTGAGCATTTGTGTCCTTGGGTAATTATCCTGTAATTATCCGGAATCTACTAGTACAAGGACTGAATGCATTTTTTTTTTTTTAAAAAAAAGGTTTTTTTAAAAAAAATTTATTTGTGCATGTGCCCAAATTCAAGCATGAACACGCAGATGCCTTGGAGGCAGAAGGCACCAGACACCCTGGGGCTGGAGTTAAAGTGGTCTCAAGCTGCTGAATGTGGATGCTGGGGCCGAATTTCCAGCCTCTATAGGAGCACAAATGCTTGTAACTGCTGAGCCATCACTCCAGCCCCTTTGCAACTTTAGAAAACTAGTCACTTAGGTAATACACAAACTAATTGGCCTCTCTGTGGTATTTCACAGTGCCTTGAACTTAATTCTCATTTTCTGCAGTACCCTCCACATCACCCCCATTTGCCTTTATTACGCGGCAGTTCTAAGATTCAGTCAGTATTTTTAAACATGTAGATTTACTCTTTATCTGATCTTATATTAAATTTACAGCTCTGGCTTAGTCTACTGTGCTCATCTGTTAGCATGCTCATGTTTGAAGGTAGAAGGACTCAAACTTGGAATTGTTTTTCTAGAGCTTAATCAATAGAGGCATTCAATCTTCTTTGGAAAGACACTTGGCTAGGAATATAAAACAGAAAAACCATTAACTGATACCTTGGAGATTCTAGATTTAAAACCTGGTGAATATATACATGGAAATTTGCTGAACCTGAACTAGAGATCCTGAGATGCCAAGTAGTGAAGAATATGCTTCCTGAATACATAATAACTCAACCTGGAGAAAAGCACAAGAGTGAAATAGCCTTGGGAGCCAGGCGATTGACCTCTGATGCCAATGTGGGGTCCTATAGCAGCTGTCTGGAGTCAGTTACTAGGAAGTATATAAGGAAGGCAATCAGAATGTCAAGGTGAGCATCAGGTACACAGCAAGCTCAAAGCCAATCTGGGTCAATGAGATCTTGTCTCGGGAACAAAAACAAAGATTAAGACAATGTCACCATCTCCCTTTGTTCCTACCTGGGCCACCAAGGGCTTCGCTCTCCTTATTTTCTGCTTCGATTTCTTTCAGGACTTCGCTTAATGCCTCCCACTTTGGGTTGCTTTCTAGGACTAGTTCCTTTCTTGTTTCTGTATAAAAATAAAATATAACCACATCCTCTATGATATATATTTCTTTTTTTTTTTTTTTAAAAAAAACTTTATTTATTTATTTATTTGCCTTGGTGTTTGCCTGGAACTGGAACTACAGACAGTTGTTAGCTACCATGTAGGTGCTGGGAATCGAACCCGGGTCCTCTGGAAGAGCAGACGGTGCTCTTAACCGCTGAGCCATCTCTCCAGCCCCTATGATACATATTTCTAATATGCCCATGCTTTCTACAATCCTGAATATGTCTAAAAGCAGGTAACAATTATTCTTTAAGTATTCCAACAGATTATGAACATGCTGTTTTGAATAAATCTTTAAAGTAGACAGAAGCAAGTGTTAACTATCCTATCCCATAGGATAGGCTGTAGAAGAAGCAATGTTTGACTCTTACTAGGTAGAAACCAGAATAAAACCTACAGTTATTCCTGTCTAGTATACTTATAATCTTTAAATATTGCAAAGAATGCTGTAATGTTTCATTAAGACTTCACATAATGGCTGAAATGTTTCTATGTAGCAATAAGAACACTCCTGATTGATGTCAGGCCTTGGACATTGATGCTCTCTGGCAATGGGTCTCATCCTGGTTTCATTGCATACTCTTCCCACATGCTGCATGCATTTAACTGCTTGCTAGAAGATTTTAAATGTACTTTGCTGCCACCTGCTTCCACACTGACATGAACAGAGAGGTGTTTGAGGCTGACCTTGCCCTTCTGCACTTCTCACTTCCTCAGCCGTTTTGGCCTTTTTGCTCAGTTTGGCATCTGGAACATGATAAACTCGTGCACGAGCATTCACGAACATGGAGGTGCTCGCATCCAGGAAAAGCCAACCTAATAGAACGGTTTAAAAAAGGGCTTCAGTGAACAGTAATTTTAAACTCCAATGGGCACATAACCCACACAGACCCTGGCTGCCATCTCATTTTCGCAGCAACTGTGCCTTAGTTTCACTTACTACTGTGGCCTCTGCTTGACTAGACTGATGGTTTTCGAAGTGTGGACCAAGGACTTCTTCAGGACTCCCCAAGAGGTTTTCATGGAGTATGAGATACTAAAACTTGGCCTATTCTAAGACAACTGTGTTGCCATTTCCAAGGATGGTAGTGTGGAACTCTACTGGTAGCCCAAGGCAGTGGTACAAGTACTATCCCCTAATGAATCCTTTTCTCATGTACCTTTGTAGTTCATTTCTTTTGTGTGTATACAATACTAGAGAATAGTACACGTACTAGATATGTGCTCTATCATGGTCCTACATCCCTATTTCTGTATTTTGTTATTTAAGAATGTCCTGAAGAAACAGTAAAAATTACTAATTGAATAAATTTGACCCTAGGACTCAAGGGTCTAGAGTTGTTAGCATGATAGTCACTGTACATGTCTATGTTTCTAAACAAACTTCTTAAGTCTTTGACATTCTAGTAGATAAAATACATACTTTGGGGTCTCTTTGAGTAAACTTGATTTTAAGTTCCTACCAACTAAACTTCCAGAACACAACCTATTTCTAAGTTGGAGACTGTCTGTACTACAAAGTCTTTTCTGGAAATAAAACTGCCAGGAATGGATATGAATATTTATTATACAGAACAGAAGTTAAGTAGGTGGGAACATTAGCTATCAATAAAGCTCTACATCCTTGTGCGGTGAACATAAAATGCCATTTATAACATGTAGTTGAATATAGCACCCCTAGCATTAACACTTTATTTAAAGCAGATCCTATAATAATAGTAGTGTTTTTATTTCACACCTGAATTCTGACCGAACACCTTCTCTGTTGCTCTCAGAGATTCCAGAAGGTTAAGGAATGTGACACAGTCGTACTGAGAGAGATACTGCAGCAGGGTTCTTAGTATCTTCAGATCCTGCACCAAGGATTTAGTCTTGGCTCCAAGCTGGTGCCATAAAGGGTCCAAGTAATGGCGGATTGTCTGAAAAAGAATACAATTTACCATTGCTAAAATATGTTCATTATAGCTATACTTCCAAAAGGGTTACTTGCTATGTATGTAAAAACATATTTAAAATGCTAAATGTTTTATTATTTATATTTTACTACAATAATATCCCCTAAATATTTCTTTCCAAGAAAGTAGGTAAAAAAAAGTTTCAGGTCACCAAATTCTAATAATGTTTTAAAAGCAGAATATCTTTTTACTACATTTTTTAATGACAGCATGGGGTTAATCTCCCTTAATTCTTATTAGCTGACTGTTAGATGGTTCAGTGGGTAAGAGTGGTCACTGTGTAAGCAGGAGGCCCTGAGTTCAAATCCCTAGCACTCACATAAAAACACAGCATGTGCCAATAACCCTGGAGCTACAAGGGTCAAAGACATGAAGATCTCTAGAACATTCTAGCTGTCAGCTTAGCTGTAGGCTCAGCCAAAGACCCTTTTCTTAAGGAAATAAGGCAAAGCAGTGATAGGCCACTCCATGTCCTTCTCTGGCCTATACACATTCAGGAGCATGCACAACATCCACACACACACACACATATGTAACACACCTTGGTACATGCACATGTGCGGAGATATTACAAACATGCACGCAACAATACACTATAGACAGAAAGGGCCTGCTATATATCAAAAAGCCAGCAACTTGTTCTTATGAAGAGAAATAGCAATCTCATCTGACAAAGCGCACACTGAGCAGAAGTGGCATCTGGGTGACCTTATAATTCATGCCCTAGACTGGCATGCATGTGACAGCTAACAGGAGGGCTAGTGCCATTACACAACAGCAGACCACTTTTGTTAAGAGACATATGGAACCTCAAGTTTTGTTTTACCCGATGCAAGCTCTGTCTATATTTATATGTGATTAATACAAGAATGTCCAAAACAGTCCTTGACTCTCACCAGCCAGAGACATCAGACAGAAATCCGTGTTCAATAAAACCTCCTGCTTTTCTAGGACTTATCTACTCTTAGAACAATATAAAGATTTGCTATCACAACAGTCTAAGCTATACATACTTTAAGACAAAGATATGACAGAACACACGGGCTCCACTCTGTATCTGAGGACTTCACAGGAGTTGGACTTTCCCTCTGTACAGTCCCCACACACTGTTTCCAGTGACACCAAGGCTGATTCAGAGTTTAAAAGACAGTAGCGTGTTCTAAAAAACAAATGTGACCTGGAATTTTTTAAAGATAGCATTTTGGAGCTCTATAATTCAATATAGGACTGAACACTTATATACCTAATATTAAGCTATGGTAAAAAACAAGAAACATTCCTTGAATTGAAGACTTAACATATTCTCAGTTCAGAATGTAATTTTGACACAGTACAGAGGTCTCAGTAATAAAAATTGCCTTCAATGCCAGCACTTGGGAGGCAGAGGCAGGCACATCTCTGTGAGTTCTAGGTCAGCCTGGTCTACATAGTGAGTTCTAGGCCAGCTAGGGCTAATGAGACCCTGCCTCAAAACAAAAATAAAAACACCATCCACCAAAAAAATACATCTAACTTTCTATTTTACAAAGATGGTAAATTCAGGAATGTATAATTATGAAGCATTCATTTATAGACTCTGTGTCTACAGATACGCAGATACTGTCATTTGGAATAAACACATCATTTTGGAACAAAGACATTGATTCTACCTACAGTAAGACATTTACTCACTATGTAATTGAAAAAGTCAGCCTTATGCTTACATGCCAAACACAGATGTCTCTGCAAATTACTATTTCCCAGTAGGTAAAGCAGCCCCTCTTTACATCTCCTACAGTTTAATTCTTACAAAAGACATGGTGAATATTAAAATGCCTTGTGTTCTTTAAAATGACAACCTAACCAGCTGTGCTGCTAAAGGAAGAAAAGAAGGAAGTGGACCTTGTCAAACGGCTTCCCAAGAGCATTTTCTAGTGACAAATCTTCCACTTCTAGCGTTGGGTTGTGACACTTCAGTTCCTTCAGACACGCATTTAGGATGTCCAGTATGGCTGTCTGGATGGAAAGCATGGTGGGGGTCATGGACACGTGAATCTCCACGACTTCAGGCTTGTGTTGTTCTAAGAATGAGTTGACAGCTACATGAAATCTAAGGAGACAGAATTTCCAAATTAACAGCTACAGACAAAATGGAAGCAAAAAGGCAATGCTTAAAGACACACTGGCCCTGGCTGACTAAGAGCATTCATTACTCAGGCAAGGCAGGCTCAGAAAACTAGTGTTGGTCCAATCCAGGGCCTGCCTCATACAGTGTGAGGGAAAAGGCCCCGGTCACTGGGTTCCTACCGTCTATGGCTGCTTTGTGTTCTTACAAAACAAAACAAACGAACAACCTGAAAACACTTATTTTGTGTGCATGTGCCACAGTGCATGTGTGGTGATCACAGGACAACCATATGGGTCCTGGAGATTAAACCTGAGTCATCAAGGTCAGCAGCCCCTTTACCCACTGAACCATCTTGTCACCCTTACTTCGATTCTTTTAAAAAGGACACGTTTTTTATTTACTTGTGGTGTGTTTGAGCGCTCAGCTCAGAGGGCAGCCCACAGTTAGTTCTCTAGTTCCATGTGAGTCCTCAGGGTTTGGTGGCAAACACCTTTATCCCATGAGTGACCTTGTTGGCTCTGTTTCTAATGGTGCCTCCACTGCCCCCAAACATTACTACCTAGTCATTTATAGAAGGGTTTCACTTCTGAAATAAGGAACAATTAAACAGAAGAATAATTGTAAAACTAGTATTCTTCACAAAATTGACACACGCATGCACAAATGTATGTTTAAAAACAGGTCCTTATGGGCAGAATGGCAAGTTTCACGTGTATTCAATCAACTGCATTACAGTGCAGCTAAGGTAAGGCCCTTCTGTTCACAAAGCTGTCCCTTAGCATCATTACCTTGGCCACAGGTAGAGCTTCCTCACAAAAAGGTTCCTCATCACTCTTTCCACGTGGCAAAAACCGGTGTCAAAAGCAACAGCGTTGTCTGTGAAAGCTTTGATGAAGCCACGCTTGTTTTTCTGGCGGAAGAGACGCAGGATGAAGGCTTCTTGGCAGGATTCAATGATCCTGTGCGCTCTGTACACAAGGATGCCTGTTGGGGGTTGCATCAGTCAGGGTCCTCTAGAGTAACAGAACTTACAGGATGAATCTCTATGTATAGAAAGGGGATTTATTAGAGCGCAATAGGAACCCTAAGAAAGACAGGGGCTGTGGTGCACACAGGTGATTCCCATGCTCCCTCTGGCTCGTTCCCCTTTTCTGGAACACCTACTTGAAAACAGACAGGCGCAGCTCTAGGCTGGGTGCAGATGTAAATTCCTGTTCTCTTTTGGAACTTGAAATAACATGTGTGAAATATTTAATGTTACAAGTGCTAAGGAGAAAACAAAACCAGAGGGGGAGTGTGTGTATAAGGGTGATGGCCTAATGACGGTTACAACTGCTGTGATTAAATAACATGACCACAAGCAAGGTGAAGAGGAACGGGTGCATTTGGCTTATACTTCCACACCACTGTTCATCACTGAAAGACAGGAACTCACATAGGGCAGGGACCTGAAGGTAGAGAGCTGCTGCAGAGGCCATGGAGGGTGCTGCTCACTGGCTTGTTCCTCCTAGATTGCTCAGCCTGTTTTCTCATGGAACCCACGACCACAGACCAGGGATGGCCTCACCCACGATGGGCCCCACCCACAGTCCTCCTCCATGGACCACTAAGAAAATGCCCTACAGGCTTGTCTACAGTCTTCTAGAGGCATTTCCCAGCTTCGGATCCCTCCTTTCCAATGACTCTGGCTTGTGTCAAGTAGATGTAACCCTAGCAAGCACAGGTGTGCGCTTTAACTTCAGTGATGAGTGTGTAAACTGAAAGTGGCAGTGAGGGTGAGTCTCCTGAGCCATTTGGACCACAAAAGAGCCAGCTGAGAGAGAGAGAGAGAGAGAGAGAGAGAGAGAGAGAGTGAGCGAGCAGAGGTCTTGAACGGCACAGTGTCAACAGATGGACCAAATAAAATAAAACAGCTCCATTTTATAACTCTAGGTACCATCTGCATCCCATTAGATAAAGTCAGCTTTAAGGATACAGTCAATAAAGAGATAAATTACACTACTTAAAACAAAAACCTTTAACAAGCAAACTTAATACAACATTTTGTTTTGTTTGCAGAAGCAGACATTTGATATCCAACTTAGTCTGGCCTTAGTTAAACTTATGGTCCTCTTGCCTCAACCTCCTGAGTTCTGGGATTACAGGCATGCACCACCATCCTGTCCTGGATTACAGACATGCACCACCATGCCTGGCAATACATGACTTTTGTGGTCTGTGTGGAATGATGCCCTTGAATCTTAAAAACAAGAACAAGAGCTGAAGAAATGGATAAAGCCCTCGCCATGTATCCCTGGAACCCACGTAACAGCTAGGCAGGTGTGGGGCCTTCTGTACTCATCACTGAGGAGGAAGAGGCATGGAATTCCCTGAGCAAGTGTCTAGCTAAATTGGCAAGGATTGGCAAGTTCCAGCTTCACCGAGTGACCCTGCCTCAAGAAATAAAGTAGAGAGAGATTGAAAAAGATATCTGATGTCAACTTTGGGTCCACACACATGTGCACATGTGCATACCTACACACATGTGAGAACATACATATACATGCATATAAAAGGTAATGTTTTTTAGTTTTAAATATAAGATACTAAGAAAACCTTTAATGCACTACCATTCTCATTATATTTATTTCTTTTCATTGTGTGTATGTGTGTGCCTGTGGGTCTGTTCCTGCATGTGTGCATGTGTGAGTACATGCACATATATGCATGGTGGTCACAGGATACCTCTTGGATTGGTTCTCTTTTTCCACTATGTGGTTTCTGGTGATGGAACTCAAGTCAGGCTTGAAGGCAAAGTGCCTTTACCCACTGAGTCATCTTGCTGGCCATGTTGGTACCGTTTTGATAATGTGTTTGGTGACAAATAAAAGAGAAGCACATTTCCTATTAATAATTTATCAGTTTCATCATTATCTTTGCTAAATGACCTGGCAGACCCGTATGGGATTGAATGTGTTATATAGAAGGGATGTTCCTAGTCCTGATTATCTCCTGTAACAGAATAAATAATGAAGTTAATTCTGACTCATCATTAATAAAATCAGCAGTTTCAATGTGTAAAACAACTCTTTCTGCATACTGAGAGTCAGTGACTATGTTGAGAGCTTGGGTAAAATCCATTAATACCATCACAATAGCATATAATCCTGACTTCTGAACAGAATTTTAAAGGCTGATTTCTGATTTGTAATCTGCTTTTCCTGGTTAGTTTGCATCAGTATAAAATGTAGGGGCTCCAGAAATTATTTTATCTAATACAGTAAGAGGAAGAATCCCATTAGTTTTCTTTAAAAATTCAATTCTTTTGCTTTGAGGATATTTGTTGTTAATATTTTTCCCCAAATTACTGTAGGCTCTTTGCCAAGGTTCACTTTCTATCCATAAATGGTCAATTTCTTCATTAGTTAAAGGTACAACAATTTCTGTTGGGTCTATTCCTGCCAACTGATGAAGTCTTAATTTTCCTTTAAAAATCAATTCAGAAATCTTTTTTAATTGTTTACCCAGTTTATGTGGTAGAAATATCCATTCCAATATAACATTTTCCCTATGCATTAAAATTCCCGTAGGAGAATATTTAGAGGGCAAGATAACTAGGATGTATTTAAGGTCTGGATCCATACGATCCACATGTGCATCATGTAATTTCTTTTCCACCAACGCCAGTTCTCTCTCAGCTTTAGGTGACAATTCTCGTGGACTATTTAGGTCCTTGTTACCATTTAAGGTTTGGAATAAATTGTCCAAGTCATCATTTTTTTTTTTATTCCAATAGTGGGTCGCCAATTGGCAGTGTCTCCTAGTAATCTTTGAAAATCATTAAGTGTCTTCAATCTATTTCTCCTAATTTGTGTGGCAGTTAGAGGACAAGGCTGGGAAAGGCTGAAATATCAAAGAGAGAAACACCACAGTCAAAGCTCACCCAGCTATCTTCCAGCTTCCTCAGCCTCACTCCTGGTTGCCTCTAATGCCTGCTGTTTTCCCAAGCCTGCCTTAAACACCATCTTCACCCAGCTGTATCCCATCTGGGTTAAGATTAAAGGCATGTTTGGTAGTTAGCCTTGAACTCACAGAAACACAGAAAGATCTCTGTCTCTGGAGTTGTGGGATTAAAGGCATACATCACCTCTCTGGGCTTTCCCTGTGCTGGGATTAAAAGTGTGTGCCATTGAAGCCCAGCTATTTGGCCTTGTACTCACAGAGATTCTCTGAATCCCTGTGCTGTGTGAATTACCACTGCTCTGTTATCCCTGGAACTCCCAGAGCTATCTCTGCCTAGTTTGACTGTGGGTTGATCTCTTCATAGCATCACAAGCAGGAGATTTAACAGAGGACAGGTGTCACTTCTGGATCAAACTCACCATTCTATGATGAGTCTCAGTCTTTTAGACCTAAATCAGGCTTATGTGCATCAATACATATTATACATACATGCACTTGTTTGGGGGCCTGATCTCATTTATCGGCCATGAAAAATGATATAATGATCCATGTGCCTTTCTTGTCATTCAATAACTCAATGAAGATCTATTACTTTATTTTGAAATTCTGGACTAAGGTGGCTGGCACCAAAATTTATTCTCCTTAATCAACATGCAAGTATGTGAAAATTCATTTACAAATTTATGGCCAAAGACCTTACAATCATACTGGTACACACAGTGTACTCACTTCCTGCTCAAAAAATATTCTAAACTTAGCAGGTGGCTTTCCCAAAGATCTCATGGGCCACAAGTGGTTAGCCTATGTTGAAACATTACACAGGGAGCTGGGAGCCCAAGAGCACGAGAACGGGACCTGAGTCCAAGTCCTCAGGACCCATCTGAATAGCCACATGTGTGTCCTGGTAGATCCAGAGCTGCAGGAGACAGGAGGATCACTGGGAGTTTCAGGTTGCCAGTCTGCCTCCAAGTTCAGTGAGAGACCCTGTCCCAAGGGTGTAAGGTGCAGAGTGATAGAGCAGGATGTTCAGTATCCTCTTCTGGCCCATGTGAGTGTACAGGTGCATACAACCACACACACATACACATGTGCATACCACACACAATAGAAACAGCACATAAAACTGAAAACTATAAAACTGGGCTTTCACACTATAGATGAGCCTTAAATCAGGACAATGTGATCTGAGAGGTTGTCATTGTTTTGGAAACCAGAAGGAAAAAGAAAGCTAGCCCTCACTCCAGACACAGAGAAGCCTTCTGAGGCGGGGTCACCTTGAGCCATCCATCTGATGTTATTTTGGATATCAAAAATGTCCCCAAAATTCATTGTGCAGTCAAGATTTGTTCCTGCAGTCGTGTTCAGAGGGCTCTGTGTGCTTTCATTTTATGCAGGGATTATTTTAAAATTAAAGGAGGGGGGAAGGGAGCAACCTGACCAAAGTCACCAGAAGGAGGGTTGACAGAGGGTCTGCCACGTGCTTCCTGACTAGTGAAGCTTCTTGCGGTCCTTGTAAACCAGCATCATTAGTGTAGAGTGTGTGTGGAGGGGGATTCAGTGCTTTGGGAGCCTCTCATGAGACAGGACAGCATGGGCCAGACTGGACTTGACTTTGGCAGTTTCAGTCAAGAACCCACCAGTAGGCTGAGCTGGGAGAGGGTGTTGATTCAGACTGGGCAGGCCTAGTCAGCAAGACTGACATTTGGTGCAATACTGACATCTAGTGGTAATTTTTAGACAATGTTTTCATGTTAGCAACTTAAAATTCGTGTTTACACAACATATAGCATTACTGGTTTGGATGTATGGATATCTCCAGCTACAAAGGGTAACTACTGGTACAGTTTATTAGGGGTTTCTATATGCAAGCAGCATAGCAACGCTATTATCCTAAGAGGTACCATTTTTTAAATAAAAGTATCTATTTATCTATCTATCTATCCATCCATCCATCCATCTATCTATCTACCTACTTACCTACCTTATTTTATGTGTGTGGATGTCTATCTATCTATCTATCTATCTATCTATCTATCTACCTACCTACCTTATTTTATGTGTGTGGGTGTCTTATCTGTTTGTATGATAAAGAAGCCAGAAATATACAATGAAAAAAGACAGCACTTGTAACAAATGGTGCTGGTCAAACTGGATGGCTGCATGTAGAAGAATGCCAATAGACACAAATTTATCACTCTGCACAAAACTCAAGTCCAAGTGTATCAAAGACCTCAACATAAATACAGTTACACTTGACCTGATAGAAGAGAAAGTAGGGGAAACCTGGAACTCATGGGCACAGGAGACAACTTCCTGAACAGAACACCAATTGCACAGACACTAAGATCAACAATTAGTAAATGGAACCTCTTGAAACAGAAAAGCTTCTGTAAGCCAAAGGACACTGTCAATCAGAGAAACAGCCTACGAACGGAAAGAGATTTTTACCATTGTGGTGATATATTATATATATATGTAATAAAGCTTGTCTGAGAATCAGAGGACAGAGCCAAGCTATGAAAGTCAGGGAGTGAGTAGTGATCCAGGCCTTTAATTCCAGCATGCAGGAGGGAGAGATCATCTGGATCTCACTGAGTTCAAGGCCAAACAGAGCCAGGAGGTGGTGGCACACACTTTTAATCCTAGCACTAGCAAAGTTGAAGGAGGAAGTGAGCTAGCTGGGGGTGGGGGGGAGAGGAAGTTCAGCCTTTAGCTGGAACTCCCTTTTGGCTGAGGACTCAGGCATTCAGTCTGCGAAATCATGGAGACAGGACCTACCCTTTAACGCCTGGGGAGCTGGCTGGGTGAGAACTGGCTGTGGCTTGTTCCCCTGTCTCTCTGATATTTCAGCTTGTCCCCAATATTTGGTTTTGGGTTTTTTATTATAATACCAAATAGAATTCACGAAATATACCAATATCCCATAGAGATCTAATATTCAAAATATATAAAGAACTCAGGAAACTAGATATTATAAAAAATTATCAAATTTAAAAATGGAGTACAATTCTATACAGAAAATTCTCAATAGAGGAATCTCAAATAACTGAGAACCATTTAAAGAAAAGTTCTATATTCTCAGCCACCATGGAAATGCAAATCAAAATTACTTTGAGATTCCCTCTTAACATCTGCTAGAATGGCTAAGATCAAAAACAAGGGACAGTGCATGCTGGTGAGGATGTGGAGCAAGGGAAATACTTCTCCATTGCTGTGGGAATGCAAACTTGTACAGCCACTATGGAAATCAGTATGGTGGTTCCTCAGAAAACTGGGACTAGATCTAACTCAGCACCCAGCTATACCACTCTTGAGGATATATCCAAAGGAGGCTCCATCTTATCACAAGGACATTTGCTCAACAATGTTTATTGTAGCTCAAATAGCCAGAAATTGGAAACAATCTAGATGACCATCAACTGAAGAATGGAAGAAAAAATGCAGTACATTCACACAATGGATTTTAAAACAAACAAACAAACAAACAACCCCCCCCAAAAGCTGATGTAGGACATCTTGCTGTAAATATCATTTGTTAATAAAAGAACTATCTTGGCCTATGGCAGGCATCTTAGAAGTAGGCGGGGAAATCCAAGCATAGATACAGGGAAAGGAGGGTGGAGTCAAGGAGATGAGATCCAGCCACCCAAGAAGCAAGATGTGAAAAAAAATAGGTAAGCCATGGGCCATGCAGCAGGACAGATTAATGAAAATCGTTTGAATTAATATGCCTGAGCCATAGGTCAAGCAGAACGTAATTAACACAAGCGTCTGAATCACTGTTGGGGCCCTAAGCAGTGGCGGGCAGGTCCAGACCTTGGGACTAGGCCAGGTAGAAAACTTCATATTACAAATGTCATCCCAATGTGGACATATCTACCCACATAATGCTTAAAAAACTTAAAAAGGGTTCTAGAGCACAGGAAGGAGCCAAAAGCAGCTTCCAAATTGTGTCTCTCAAAAGGCTATGGTACAGAGATCTAGTGGTATACCAACTTGAATTACAAAAAGGACGGGCTTGGAGCAGGCAGCTTAAACCTTATCAAGTCCAGAAGACTCAGTATAAGCAACAAGCTGCATATGATGGATTTAAGGTTTCTATTTATATTGAACAAAAAGGGAGCAGAGTCAAAGATGGTTTCTTGATAGCAGCATTTTCTGGGACTGCTCTGTTTGCTAACAGCAAGCAGATGTGTGGCTTCTTTAAGAGGCCTTGCTCTGCCCAATACTTAAATGGAGTTCATGAGCAGTGAGTGGTGGTCCTCTACTTAGTGACAGTGTGGACCCTAAGATTCCCCAGAGTTGGGATGGTAAACAGTTCCACCAGATATAAATACTCCTTTTTTAGAATTGGGAAGATTGTTAGTTCCGCGCGTGAGAGCAAGCACACTAACAAGGCCACATACTAGAGTTTATTTAAGAGAAGAGTCCCAGGACATAAAGAAACAGAGGAGCAAGAAAGAAGTCAGGGGACAGAGAAGGAAAAAAGGACTGGCGCACGTACTCACAGCTGCTTTTAAGGGAAGGGGCGTGCACGGGCATGCATCATTGAGTCCAGGGAGGTGCTTTACGGCATGCGTCATGGGTCCTGGGAGGTGAAGATAAGTGTGGCTGTGGTACCTTGGCCAGTTTGAAAAGCTGAGTGGGGTGGAGTCAGTAGTCAAAGCAGTGCTTTACAGTCTAGCATTTTACTTGTATGTTGCAACTGTGTAAGGGTGTCATCTTGGAATTACAGACAGTTGTTAGCTGCCATGTGGATGCTGGAAATCAAACTCAGGTCCTCCAGAAGAACAGTCAGTACTCTTAACCACTGAGCCATCTCTGTAGTCCTACAGTCTAGCATTTTAAAAGCTCTTCTGGTTAAATAATGATTAATGATATGCAATAAAACAGATTCAGATGGAGAAAAGCTCTAAATGGTTTATAATGTGTGTGAAAAGACTATGTAAGCTGGGAGAGAAAAGAAAAAGGATAGAATAATTTCTTTAAAAAAGAGAAATAGAGCAATAAAAATATAATAAGCCATGTAAAGATAGAAAATACACAAAGAGTCTGGATTGTGTATATTATTGTGTTTTATTTTAATTTTTTAACTGTTAATGAGCTAACTGCAAAAAGACATTTGATTGCAAAGGCTGCTAAGTAACAGACATATATTTTAAAGGTATCTTAACTTTGAAATTTGTGCCTAAGGATATGTTGCTTTGGAAAAGAGGTTCTGTTTTTGTTTCCACAAAAGATGAAAACCTGTGGATTGCTTCCAGGCTAACATGGTTTGATTAAGGAAGACCCTCCCCCTCCCCCGAAAAATCTCTGATGGGAAGAGATGGCCACATCAGCTTCAAGGCTGCTGCTAACTAAGATGATCGAGCCTCAGGACCCTCATAAGATTGTCAATGCCCCTCAATCAGCAGGAAGTAGTAATGGAAAGCTTTACCCAAATTCCCAGAATATTGTTTATAAATGTTTGTTTTCATTATAAATGGTTAATGGTCATAGTCAATTTCTTTCTAAGGAAAAAAGGGAGATATGATATAGGAATGATTAAAAAAGATAGATTATTAAATTTACTTTAACCCAAAAAACAGCTGTTAATCTCAAAATATTTTATGTTGGTATAGATTTTGGTTTATTGATACAAATTTAAGGTCAACTTTGTTATACTATACATACATTTCTACTCTTCTTTAAGGTATTATGTTTATGTAACTCATTTAACATTGTAATGTATAATTAAGAAATGTAGATTAATAGTAATCTGTGATAACCAAACTTAAAGTCATGTTAGTTAGGATTTTTTAGGTATACAAAGATATTTCAATTAGATAGGTAATCTTCAAATACTTCAAAGACCTACAGAAAATGGCATTTAAAATATTTTAAGAACTTAGACTTTTCTGAACAGTGAGACAGATCTGCCCCTGACAGCACGAATCTACTTCAAGAGAATGATGGGCATCGAAGAAACTCCATGTAGTGTTTATTTTCTTTGCAGCAAGGGTTAGCCACTGGACAAGAAACTGTTCTTGCCTCAACTGTCTGAAAGTATGTTGTATAAACTGGACATGCAGGACCCATAGGAAAGTGACCTCTAAATTTTGGTAGAGCAAGCTGATAAGGTCCTTCAGGTTCTGCTTCACAGAGAAAACTGCCAGACATCCATCAGGACACAAGGAGAAGCGATTTATGGACTATGCCAGAATGGGCAGAGCAGTCCTTCAAATTTCCTACTTCACTGAAAGGTATGCCAGAGACTCTCGGCCTGTAGGCTGAAGATGGATGTCCCACTGTTATAAAGGAACTTTGGGTGGCTGTCCAGGCAGCCAGATATCATCTCTGTCATTTCTAGATTTTGGAAGTTGCTTGCACTTCCTCTTTACTCGGGTAATAATATATCCTTCTGTGGTCTTTGATGTAGTTAAAGATCAGATAGTTATAAGTATAGTTTTCTTTAGTTATAATAAAAAGTATATTAAATATGAAACTTTGGACTTTCAAGGATAAGATAGCTGATAGAACATTTTTTAAATTTTGTTAAACACAAATAGACTAGATATTGTAACTGTAATTCTTGCTTGATAACTGTTTCATTACATGCAATTTTGCTATGTTAAAATTAAAACCTTCCTTTTTGATTAAACAGAAAAGGGGAAGTGATGATGGAGTGTCTTTCTGTATGCTGTGAATATCATTCGTTAATAATAATAATTAAAAAAACTGTCTTGGCCTATGGTAGGTATCTCAGAAGTAGGCAGAGAAATCCAAGCATAGATGCAGGGGAAGGAGGGTGGAGTCAAGGAGATGAGATGCAGCCACCCAAGAAGGAAGATGTGAAAAAAAAATAGGTAAGCCACACAGGCCATGTGGCAGGACATATTAAGGGAAATGGGTTGGATTAAGATGCAGGAGCTAGATAGCAATATGCCTGAGCCATAGGCCAAGCAGCATGCAATTAATACAAGTGTCTGAGTCATTGCTAGGGGCCTAAGCAGTGGTGGGCAGGTCTAGACCTTAGAACTAGGCTGGGCCAGAAACTTCATATTACAAATAACATCATGAAATTTTCAGGCAAATGGATCCAATTAGAAAGAATCATCCTGGATTGGGCAACTCAGACCCAGAAAGACAAATATGGTATGTATTCACTTGTAAGTAGATATTAGATATTTTAAATAATGAAGCTACAATCCATAGACCTAGAGGTGTTAGGTAAAGAGGAGGGAGGGGGAGCATGGATCTCCCTGGGAAGGGAAAATAAAAGATTCTGTGGGTGAACTGGGGATGGATGAGGATGGAAACAGAGGGGTCAGGAGGAGGCAGGGGTGGGGTAAAGGGAGATCTATAGCCAGATGGGGGGCTTCTGGGGTGGTATGGAACCCATGAGGGTGACCCTAATGAGGACTCCTAGTGACAGAGGGTATGGAGTCTGAATTGGCCATCTTTTGTAGCCAGGCAAGGCTTCCAGTGGTGGGCCTGGGTTATATTCAGTTGAGATGTTGGCTGGGGAGGTCCCCTGGTGATCCCTAAACATCTCAGATTGAGTTAGGAGGTGACAACACACATCTTTAGAACTAGAAAGACAGAAGAAGTTGGATGAGTTTGAGGCCAGTCTGGTCTACACAGAGAGTTCCAGGACAGCCAGAGCTGTTATATAGAGAAAGCCTGTCTCTAAAAATAGAACAAAACTGACAACAAAAAAATAACCCAGATGGATGCCAGGACAGAAGGGAACCTTGGAAAACTGACAGCAGGGTCTCATGCTGAGGACTTCTACTCAGACCAGTGAATGCAGAGAGGTCAAGCTGGTGTGGGCTTGGAGCCTTCACCCCATTTCCCAGTCTCTTTGACCTGAGAAGGTATTCCGCAGGCCATGGAAGGAGAAAACTGGACACCAACTCAGGACCAAAAACTTTGACCCATAATCTGTCCTTCCTGCAAGATGTGCTGAGGTAATGGTGGTGAAGAACTTGTGGGAGTGGTCAAACAATGTCTGATTTAACTTGAGACCCATCCCACAAGAGGGAACCCATGTCTGACACTGCCTTGATGGACAGAAACTGAAGCTTGGATAGTCCAGAGACCTTTGGTAAAACCAAACATGAATGGTCTTAAGAAAAAAAAAAAAAAAGAAATGATTCTTAATGATGTTCTGCTATTCTAATAGACTGGTGTCTTGTCCAGTCATCATCAGAGAGGCTTCCTCGGGCAGCAGATGGGAACAGATGCAGAGACCCACAGCCAGACATTATGGAGAGACAGAGAGAGTCTAAACTGGAGGGAGGGAGAACTCTCAGAGCCAGAGGGGAAGGAAGCCACCAGGAGAGCACAGTTCACAGAAACTGAGGTGGCAAACAGGTGACCTACACAGATCGGCACCAGATACTGTGCATATGTTATGTATATGGCTGATAGCTTGGTGTTTTTGTAACTCCTAACAGTGGGAGCGGGTGTGTCTCTGACTCTTCTCCCTGCTCTTGGAACTCTTTTCCTCCTCTTGGGTTGCTTTGTCCAGCCTTGATAGGAGGGCTTTTGCTTTGTGTTATTATTTCTTGTTTTGTTGTGCTTGCCTGTCATCTCTTGGAGATCTGTTCTTTTCTGAGGAGGAAACAGAGGGTGAGTGGATCCAGTGGGAAGGGGGCAGTGTGGGGAGTGGAAAGAAGTGAAGAGAGCGGAAACTGAGGACAGAACTCCCTCTGTTTCTGTGAGTTCAAGGCTAGCTACGAAATAGAGTAGTTCACACCATCAGTCCTAACCTGGATGGGATACGGCGGACAATGAAGGTATATAAGGCCTCTTAGGAACCCAGCAGAGGCAGAAGGGGCAGGCAGAAGCGACCAGGAGCGAGGCTGAGGAAGTTGCAAGACAGCTGGGTGAGAATTGACTGTGGTACTTCCTCTCTCTGATAGTTCAGCCTTCCCCTAATATTTAGCTCAGAGTTTCATTTTATACAACTTGAATTTGTGCAACTACAAATTCTTTTACAACAAAGCGCTGTGCATGCAAGTCAACAACAGTCAGCAAGTGAGTGTTAGCAGCCTATACTGGCTACTCATCCCAGGAAGAAGAAATGCTTCCTGGTGCAAAGTTTATCTTACAGGTAAGCCAGACATAAACAGGCAAGTGCTACAGGTGTGTGCTCTGGTACGTTGTTAACAAAAAGCTGATTGGCCAGAAGGCAGACAGGAAGTGTGGGTGGGGCTACCAGACTAAGAAAACTCTGGGAACAGAAAGAGCGGAGCAGATGCCAGAGAGACACCAGATCAGATGTCAGCAGAAGCAGAGGAAATAAGTTGAAACACTGCTCTGAGAAAAGGTACCAAGCTGAATGGCTAAACAAGATAAGAATCATGGGTTAGTTTAAGAAATAAAGAGTTAGTAAGTTAAATGCCTGAGCCATAGGCCGATCACCATAAAATTAATATAAACATTTGTGTGTTTCTATGGGGCTGCGGGGCTGCAGGTCTGGACCACAGACCAAACAGGCCAGAAACTTACTATTAGATATGGTGCACCAATGTGGTTCATATACACCCACATAAAGCCAGAGAAAGATTAAAAAGGGTTCTAGAACACAGAATCAGAGCCAAAACCAGCTTCCGAGTTCTGTCTCTCACATCAGCTATATGGTATAGGCACCCTGGTGAGGCGTGTGGACTTGGGCTATAAAATGGTGGGCTTTTGGAGTATAGCTTAAGCTTCAACATAGCCGGTTTCTGAAGTCTCATGAAAGCCTAGATGTAAGCAACAAGCTATAAATGATGAATTTAAGCTTTCTGTTTATATAGACAAAAAGGAAACAGAGTCAAAGACTGCTTCTTAGTAGTAGCAGCGTTTTCTTCGGTCAGCTGTTTGCTGGAGGCAAGCAGAAGGCCAGCTTTTTAAAGAGTGGCTTCCTGACTCAGTGGCAAAACACTTGTGAGTCTTTAAAAAGGCCCTGCTGCCAAATACTTAAATGGAGTCTATGAGCAGCAGACGGCAGTGCTTTATTTGGTGGTTATGTGGATGCTAAAATTCCCCCAGAGTGATAACTATGGGTCCTACCAGTCCCTTTGCTAAACTATATGAAGCTAGATTAGGAGCTGAATGGAGCCAGCCAGCCACCCTAGCAAAGCCTTTAATCCTTAGCTACACCTTGGCAGAGTAAAGGTGTGATCAGAAACAGAAAGAAATAGAGGGAGCTGGGTGGAGTCAGCCACCCTAGCCATAAGAGATATACAGTAAAGACAGATTCCAAAAAAAAAACACTAAATGGTTTAGAATATGTTAAAAAAAAATATGTAGGCTTGAGAGAGAAAAGAAAAAAGATGGAGAAAGCCATTAAAAAATAGAGTAAAAAAATAACAAGCCACGTAAAGATGGAAATTACTAAAGTGTCTGGATACTATATGTTATTGTCTTGTCTTTAAGTTTTTTGACTGAAAATAAAGTAGTAAGAGCTGCTAAAATATATTTGGTTATAAATGCTGCTGGATTAACTCTATATATTTTGTAAAAGAATTGGCTTTAAAATTGAAATCAAAAGATATGCTACTTTGGAAAAGAGGTTTTCTTTTTATTTTCACAGAAAATGAGAGCCTGTGGATTTATTCCTGGTTAAAGAAAATAAAATTTGATTGAGGAAGACCCCTGAAGTCTCCAATGGAAACAGATAGCTCAGATGATCTGTTTTCAGCATTTCAGAGCACCTCTGAGCTCTGCATCCAAAACAATTTCAAGGATACTGGCTTGAGATGACCCAGCAGCCTTAGAGACTACTTCACTAAGGACTTGTCCATAATCCTAAATTTTTCTTTGGATCCCCATGGGATTGCCAGCACCCTCATTCAGCAGGAAGTAGCCTAGAGAACAGTACCCATATTTTCCCAAAACTAGATGTTTGTCTTTGTTTACAGTGTTGGTTATAAGTTGTTATAAATAATGGGGGGGGAAGGATATTAGATTTGGGACTCTTGTTTTAAAAAGAAAAAAAATGGGGATATGCTGTGGGAGTATGTTCTGGTACATGGTTAATAAAAAGCAGACAGGAAGTGTGGACGGGGCTACCAGACTAAGAAAACTCTGGGAACAGGAAGAGCAGAGCAGAGATGCCAGAGAGATGTCAGGTGAGAAGCCAGAAGACGCAGAGGAAAGAAGTTGAAATGCTAATCTGAGAAAAGATACGAAGCTGCATGGCTAAACAATATAAGAATTATGGGTTAGTTTAAGAGCAAGAGCTAGCTAGAAATATGTCTGGGCCATAGGTAAATCAGTGTGAAATTAATGTAAGCCTTTGTATGTTTCTTTGGGACTGCTGGTCCAGATCTGGGGGGGTCAGTACAGACAAGAAACTTCATATTACAGGCAAATACAGTGTAGTGTCTTTTCTGGGTAGAGAGGCGCAGGGTAGTTTAATGGCAAAGTGGCAGGGCTCTTAGATTGGCTTCAGGGAAAGCAGCAGTTTCTGAAGGAACAGTGATGATGAAATTGATTGCTTCTATACTACTGCTAGCTAAAATGATCTCCCACCCTTACCCTCAAAAGTATTAAGTGGCTATGTAGTTTAATTTAAATCATAGGAAAAAGACAGAAAATTCATTTAGAGACCTATAAAGAGTATTGATAAACACATCAAGTCTTGCTATACCCAAAAGGCAAATGCCTGTCAACTACTACATTAGTAAAAGTAACATTCGGAAACTAGGGGCCACATCTTACACAAAGACACACATTTAATATTGATGTTTCAACTAGTAATGGACCTAAAAGTTAAAACAGAGTTGAAAAGTACCCATGTTCCAGTAGGTATACCTCTGTCAGTTATGACCCTTTATGGGGTTAGTCTGCCAATAAAAAGACTGTGGCTGGATAGGGCTCAATGGTTAAGAGCACTTATTCTTTCAGAGAATCAAGATTTGATTCCCAGAACCCACGTGGTGGCCCACAACCATCTATAACTCCAGTTCCAGCAATCTAATGATCTCTTCTGACCTCTGCAGCTACCAGGCATGCATGTGGTGCTGGCAAAACATCCCTAAACACAAAAATACATCACTGTGCCACTAGGCACATAAACATGCAGCATGTGCAATTATGTATAGTATACATAATATTCAGTGATATAGCAAATAGCTGTCTGGTTAATTTACTACACTGTGCTTTTCTTCCTTATTTTGGAGGTCCCCTTCTCCTCATAAACAGTGTGCTGTGTTAATGGTGGCATCAGGCCCAAACAGCCCATGTTTACTATACCTCTTGGTTGCATCAAGAGGTCAACATATGGGTTGGAGAGATGGCTCAGCGGTTAAGAGTACTGACTGTTCTTCCAGAGGATCTGAGTTCAATTCCCAGCATCCACATGGCAGCTAACAACTGTCTGTAATCCCAAGATCTGACACCCTTACACAGTCATACATGCAGGCAAAACACCAATTCTCATAAAATAAAAATAAATATTAAAAAAAGAGGTCAACATATAACTGAATTATAACATTCAATATTTTTAAAAATTCATTTTTACCTTAAAAATTATGTATATATGTTTGTGCATGTATGATGGGGGGATGCATGTTGAATGGGCCGAAGAGGGTATCCTGTCCCCTGGAATTGAAGTTATGGGTCAGTTGTGATCCACTGACATGGGTGCTGGGAACTGAGCTGCTATTCCTCAAGAGCAGTGAGCAGCCTTCACTTCTGACCCACCTCCAGGCTACCCATGTATGAAAGTTCCAAGGTCTTCATACAATGGCTAAATCATACAGCCTCAGAACCTATGATCATTGACATGCAAACCATACTTATTTATGTCAAATATTTACTGAACATCTACAATATGTCAGCCAACAGCTTAACTACAATGCTGAATAAGAGCCAGGTTAGGATTTAGCAGAGGAGACAGACATACATAAAAATGCTCACATTGTATATAAGGAAGATTTCAAATTCTTACCAGTTATTAAATCTGAAGGTATTCTCTCAGTCAAGAAATCAACCACAAGTATTCGACTTGTTGCGAATATAATGCCACCTTGTGTGTACACGTCATAGCGACTGTTACTTGTGATTTCATTTGTCACTCGCCGGGGGAGGTGTTCAACCCCTTCTATCTTCAGCTGGTTGATAAAATACTCCTAAATCAAATTAAACTCATTAGCAAGCTGTTTAACACAGGGCAGGACACTTTCACAACAGAGATTAAAAATGATGTCTCTTTTCTCAGATTTGTGAACATCACATCGAATATAGAAACTAAGTTATTCCTTCATACCCATCAGTCAATTGGATTACTTTAATTAAGGTTTTTGTTTAGTTGTGCTTTGGAGTTTACATGAAGAACTAATTGTGTTTCAGTCATTATTTGCATTCAACACCAACCCCCCAACAGAAACGTTTAAAACCTTGGGTTAAAAGTTTTCTACTAGTTAGAAACTACTTCTCACCAAATCCAGGTTTCAGCCAATATGCTGCGGGAGATAAGGGATTCCTCTCTGTAGACAACGCTTTAGACTGTTGGTGCTGTAGTACTAGTTACAGCAGTATTGTTGCATCCTAGAGAGACTTCAGAATGTCCATAAATCCCATGGCTGATAGTCTCTCAGTTCAATGGCACTTTCCTGGGCATCATATATGGCATGAAGACCCATGCCAAGTACTTGTGATACCCAGGACAGTCCAATAGAGCCTCTTCTCAGCTGATTCTTTCTGGCCAGCTATCTAGAAGATCACCAGATTTGTCATTTGAGGCTATGTTCCCATCTCCCCACATTTCCCAAGGTGTGCACCAGTCCATTGTCCTCAGGATCCCCTATTCTCCTTAGCTCCCTTACACTCACAGCAGCCTTAGCGTCCAGCCCCTTTCTTCATAGCCTTATCTCCCTAGTTCCTCTTCTTTCGTGCAGCTTTAAGGCCCTTCTCTTCCATCTCAGAGACTCCGCCATCTCCATCGTTATCTTTTTAGAGACCCCACTCTGCAGTCCCCGGAAACACTCTCAATACTTTCAGGTTCACACATTATTTCTATAGCTTTATTCTGTATTATTCTGACAGCTTCCCTCCTTTCCAGGGTAAACCACTTCACTCTACCTCAATGTGTACCCTAGTCGCTCTTCTCTTTTCACTGTCAGAGTGTGCGGGAATCGTATTCTCAAGGTCCTCAAACTGTGGTTCCGTTTCTCTCCAAAAGATTCAATGCCCTCCCTGTCAATCGAGGAAGCCAAGACATGCCGGAGACATGCTCCCTCCTTCGCAAGATCCTCCCGCAGTGTCAGAACCCCGGATCTCCTTCAACGTCCTCTCAAGTCTAGGAGCACTTGGACTTCCCTTCCCTCTTTCGCAGAGCCCGAGAACTATGTAGGTGCCCTGAATCTCCCCCAGGGACCTCAATTTATTCCCTTTCGTGTCTCGTGTGAGACCTGGGCTAGCTCGGGGCCCCTGCAACAGCACAGCTTCGCGTTCATGCCGCGCCGATCTCGGCTCAGATGTCCCTAAGCCCTCGGGTCTACCCAGCTCGCAGTCGCACCTCCTCGGCGGGCTGCGTGTTGAGCACCAGCACCAGGCAGGCCGGGTGGCAGTGCAGCCTCAGGAAATGGTAGAGGAGCCGGTCAGCACCAAGCCCACGGGCGCACACCACCAGCCCATCGCTGTCGAGCAGTTCCAGCACCAGCTGCCTCTCATACTCCAACAGCGGCGCCATTGCCTTGCTTACGGAACACAAACGCCGCTCCATGGGCGCCCTTCCGGGGCCGCAGACCGGACGGAGACGGAAAGAGCCGAGCTGAGCCGAGCCGAGCCGAGCCGAGCGCAGGCCGAACGCAGTAGATGAACGCTGAGACTTGCAGGGCGGAGATAACGAGTCTCTGACGAGAGTAGAGTGGGCGTAGCCGAAGGGCGCTGAGTTCAAGAGAAGAGACGACAGGTTGTAGCCAAAAAAGAGTCACGGCTGGGACAAATGTGTCCCGAACGATGCCCAGCAAGAGGGCCGGAAGCAGCCGAACTTAGCCGAGAGGCGCCGAAAGCAGTCGAAGGTCTTAGCGCGCTGAAAGGTTTAAGCGATAGCCCGGTGTCTTCAAGGTTTGCTTCTTTAGACCTAGAATATAAACTAACAAAATGCAAACAGAGAAGTTTAATTAGCGTAACCTTCCAATATTGACAGTTTAGAATGCTAGCTCTCAATATTCCAGGCTCACCCACAAGAAGCACTGCTTTCCCTGCGTGCGATTTAGTTTCTACTTTTGTAATTATTCCCTTCAAATTTTTTTGAATAAGCGCAATACTTTATGAATTTTTGCTTCTTATTTGCAAAAGTCTTGATTATAATATGCTGTTTCATAAAGTCTGAATCAGATGCCAGCTGCAGTTGTATCCCGCCTTCCACTAGAGGGACATCTTGGGTCGTGTTTGTCAACTGCCTAGAAATGCTAGGTAAGCAAATCTAGAACTGTTCTCTCTCAGAACCCCCAACTCCCCTTTTTTGTTAGCCCATAAGAAATACAAGTAAAGCCAAAATACTACTTTTCTATTACAAGGAATAACCTCGGTTAGCATTATGAAATCTATACTTTTAGGGCCCTGATGCCTGCCCCCACTACACACACACACACACACACACACACACACACACCCCTAAAACACACAAGCATTTTATGTATATAAAATAATAAATAACCCAGATTTGAAACCTGAGTTTTAGTTTATACAGGTAGCCAAGGCTGTAATCCCAGCTATTTCAGATACTGAAGCAAATTCAAGGTCAGCCAGAGTTACAGATTGGGACACTGCAACACAAAGTATAAAGAGGGCTGGGATATAGCTGAGTGGTAGACCCCTGAATTTGTCACTAATATTTCACAAAGTTCCGATTAATAATCTTTTAAAGTCCTTTATGTGGCGGAGTTTTCTGTAACATGGATGCATGTTTGTTTATCTAATTATTATTATTTGAGAACATTTAGTCGGCACCCACTCCTCTCCACCAGCATTATACACTGCATTTCACTAGCTGCTTTGTAGAGAAGTTCACCCAAACCCTCAGGGCACATTTCTGGAAGTGGATGATTAATGGGATAAAAAAAACCACTTATCTGAGTTTTCACTACTTTATTATGTTGCCTTCTAGAATGTCTACAATTTTTCCTTCACTTTAGTAGCCTATAAGATGATCAGTTTCTCTTTCTCCTCTGCTTCCTTCAGTGTTTCCTTATGTTTAGTTACAATGAAAGCAGCATATAATAATTCCTGAATTCTCCTCAAGTGGAAACAGATGTCCACAGACACTTTACATGCAGCATTTCCTGTGAGCCATGCAGTAACACCTGTAGTTCTGCTAGTAGGTGATATAATCAGGCAAAACCACAGAGCTAGGTGATATATTTCTTAGCTTTTATTCAGGATACAGTAAGTAGGGATTCAACTCAGATTCAGAGGTGGGTAGGTGTGTGGGTGATGCTGATATTTACACCCAATTCTTTCCAGAATGGGGCAAGCAGAATAATGCAACCTAAAAGATGCCTGTATTGAATTCCCAGAACCTTTCATGTTATTTTTCTTGGCAAGGGGGATTTTGTAGATGTGATTAAGCTAAACTCTTGAGATGGAGAAATGACATTGAATTATCCATATGTGTCCAATATAATCACAAAAGTGTTTAAAGGCAAAGGGGAGGCAAGAAAGTTATCTTCAAAGGGGAAACTGAGGTCAGAGTGAAGGGCCAGGAACACAGCCTTTAGAAGCTGGAGAACATGGTTTCTCCCCTGGAACCTTAAGAAATATTCCAGCTGCCTCTCACAAACCCATTTTACACATCTGGTGCCTGAGCTGGAAGAAACTTTTGTGTTATTTTAGCCTCTAATTTGTCACAGCAATAATGGAAAATGAATGTACAAGTTTCTTATTTTGACTACATTGAACTTTGAAGATGAAGTTCCCAGTTTATCAAAACAAACCAACAAACACAGTAGACAGGGTGCTGGAGAGGTGGCTCAGAGGTTAAGAGCATTGGCTGCTCTTCTAGAGGTCCTGAGTTCAATTTCCAGTGGCCACCTGCAGGCTCACAACTATCTATAATGAGATTTGGTGCCCTCTTCTGGCATTCAGGTGTACATGCAGTACAGAACACTACACTTTCATAATAAATTTTTTAAAAATAGTAATATATAAGGAAGCAATTGTTTAGAAGGTCAAGATTTACTGAAAATTCAAACATATGTATAGCTAATAGGGAAAGTGCTTACAGTGAAAGATTACCTGTGTGTGATCCTAGAACCCATGTGAGAGCTAGAGAATCCTATTCCTGGGAGGTAGTGACAGCTAGGTGCTGGGGCTTGTCATCCAGGCCAGTGAGACAGCCTGTCTTTAACACAATGTAGTTTAGTTGTCAAGATGGCTCAGTGGCTAAAATGTTTGTCACTAAGCCTGACTACTTGAGTTTGGTCTCACATGTTGGAAGGAGAGAATTGACTCCTGACCTCTATGTGTGTGCTGTGGTTTGCACCCCTCATAAATAAATGAATGTAATTAGAAATACAAGGTGGAGAATTGACACTAAAAGTTACCCTGCCCTCCACACATACATATACACAAACACGAGTGTGAGTCCACAAATGCACACACTCAATAGCCATTTAGATGAATGTATTTACTCTTCCAAAGAATGTTAATTGGGCATACAATGTTTCAGGTCCTGTACCAAATTCTAGGATCTTATCAAGGAACAAAGCAGGCAAAATCTTGCGCCTTACATTATTTCATTCTTCTGGGTAACTTCTATATGAAGTCTATTGATTATCTTACTGTGTGAGCTGTGGTTATTTTTTGAAGATTTTTCTTAATTGTCCAATCACAAAAATTGTCATGCATCCCTCGTAAGCAGACTATCAGAGAGCTATTAAAATCTGAATATGGAAAGGGACCAATACCTAATATATACTGAAGAATAAATTGTAAAACAAAAATAGAAAACATGGTCCCACTTGTCTAAAAATATCAATAGTATTTTTATAAGACTGCACTGGATGTGCTGGAAAGAAACCAAATCTCTTAACACAAGCAGCCATCTTCTGGAATTAAGGCAGGAGGTCAGCATCACCTTTGAAACTTTACACTTTCTGTTTATTCTCCTCTGCTCTGTTTGCTTTCCTTCCCTTGTACTTGCATTGCATTTACAATAAAAATGACAGGAGAAACGTCCCAGCTCCTGTGCAAACACTTCATCAGTACCAAAAATTTCACCCTGTGAAGTCTAGATTTAATATGTGCATGGTGGGCAATAGCCAATATCTCATGCTGGCATCTGAGGCCACCGGTGGATCTTTGTACATTTCTGCAGGTCATGTTTACAGTCCACCTTTGGTCCTTCATAAGCAGAATAATGGTTTCCCTCCTATGTAGCTATCACAACGATTCTCCAAGCCTTTATTTCTTAGCCTGACTTCCCGTCCTCCCTCCCTACTTCCTCCCTCCCTCCTTCTTCCTTTTCCTCTCTTCACCTTCTCCCCTTTCCCCTTCCCTCTCCTTCTCTTCATTCTGAAGAACAGACCCACCTCTTTCTTATTTGTCCACGAGGATCTAGGCCAGCCCTTATTGGCCTTTGACATAAATAAGGCTGGCAATGAGATTAGGCATCATTTTCTCCTACACACCTCAGTCTCATTTCACCTGCCAGAGCCAGGCCACTGACATCTCTCTCAGCATGTAGTCATCCCTTGGCATCCATGGGAATTGGCTCCATCCCCTTCCCCCATACTGTCATAATATGCAGATGCTCAAATTCATTATGCAAAGTAACACAGTGGGCTGGAAACATACATCATGTGCTTACTGAGCATGTGCAAAGCCCCGGGTTCTGTTCCTTTTCATGGTGCAAAAAAAAAAAAAAAAAAAAAAAAAATGTTCACTTGAAATGACATAGTCTTTGCATAGAACCTCAGTAGTTGTGCTACTCAACCCAGTTTTGAGCCGTCACTGGAGTCTTGAACACGATATGCATGCTGCTAAACATTTGCTATAGTGCATTGCTTGTCATGCCCAATACAGTTGCCATTCTTTCCTGTCTGTGATTGGTTGGATGCATGGATGTGTAGTTTAGAGTAATAGGGCTGTATTACATTAAAAGCTCATTAAATCTAGACCATTCTGGGATGGTCACCCCTGGCATTCTCACTCAAAAAGAGGCTGCTAGCCAAATGTTTTAATTTTGTCTCTATTGCTATGATAAAATACCCTATTAAAAAGCAACTTAGGGGAGAAAGAATTTATTACAGCTCACAGTTCCAGGTCACAGCCCAATTCACTGGGAAGGTAAGACAGGAGCTCAGTTATGTTACACAGTCCAGAGCAGAGATAATTAATGTATGCCCATTCATTTGCTTGTCTGCCTGCTTGTTGGGCTCACTTCATTTCTTTACTCACAGAGCCCTGCCTACAGAATGATGTCACCCACAGTGAGCTGGGCCTGTTCTCATTAATTAAATTAATTAAGACCAATCTCCCATAGATGCCCACAGGCCAGCCCAATGAAGATAATTCTTCTCTGAGACTCTCTTCCCAGTAGATTTTAGATTTAGAATGTTCATGGAGGGCAACAGTTAATGTCACAGGTTGGTGTGTGTACCGAGGTGACAAAGTTAAACAAAGTAAGTCAATGTTAATAATTAGATGCAATGAAAGAAAGTTCAGAGGCCTCAACAGTGCATCATAAGGGCTCTTCTGGTCTGATTGTTTAAGACAGCTTGTCCAAGGAGGTAGTATGTGAGCGTCACTTTGAGACATGGATAAACAGGATAAGGAGAGAAAAACATGTCTTGGGTAGAGGAACCAGAAGCAGAAATATTCTAAGATGGGAAGGAGACCAACTAGGGGGCAATTGATTGCTGGGCTTGCCTTATTCTAGGGCCAGGTCTCCGTTGCCCTTGCTGTGGTGATTTAGGGGTTCAGCTGGGGTGTAGAGTGGGGTTAGCACAGAGTGGATGTTGAATGGTAAAGTTGGGACATTACTTGATTCTTGACAGACATGTGTTTATCAGGTTCCTCTGTTGGATATGGGCAGGAGATAATGATGGCAAATGTAATAGCAGAGCTCTGTGGGAGGCTTACTACATGTCAGACAGAAGAGTAAGCACCTTCTCCCATGTCTCTGCGAAGCTGGGGAGTATTATTCTCTTAATTTGTCAAATGAGGAGAATAAGACTCAAAGTCATTAAATGTGTTTCCTAAGTCTACCTGGCTAAGTGTGGAGCCCAGAGCCCAGGATGCCTACCACACCTGTTGCCCACCCTTTCCCACTTGCTGCCTTGGGTGTCTAACTTAAGTCAATTGTATTTTGGTTTGAACTTGAAACTCAGATGGTTTCCATCCTCTCCTTGCTTAAGAATCCCTTAGCATAAAGACAGATGAGTATGTCATGACTAGAGTTGGATTTTTATGTCTACTGATGTATGCAAGACTTAAAAAAAGATTTATTTTGCACGTATATTTTTTCCTGCCTCATGTATGTGTAATGCCCAAGGATGTCAGAAAAGGGCATCTGATCCACTTGAACTTGAGTTACAACCATGTGGATGCTGAGAGATGCCTTCAGTAATGTGATGTCATAGGACTTTTATATGAGTTAGCCACACTTGCATATAGATTATGTCTCGTTAACCCAACAATATCGGCAAATGTTTAAGGTAATTCAGAAGCCATCTTTAAACAAGTTATACTTTTAACATATGTTTTCAGACTAGAGAAATGGCAGTGTGTTGTATGTGTCTCTCTATTTGTTGTGGTTCTACTACAATGGCTAGGTTATGGAATCAGCCTAGATGTCTATCAGTGTGTAAAAGGATCAAATACATGTAGTAAATATACATAATGGGGTTTTATTCATCAAAAAAGAATGTAATTATGACATTAATAGGAAAATAAATAGAATTGGAGGTTATCATGTTAAGTAAAATAAAATGCCTAGAAAGATAAACATTGTGTTTCTGTCATATGCAGAATCCAGATTAAGAAGAAAAGGCAAATGAAAGCAGAAGGGGACCAGGAAGTGGGGACAATTGCAGTTGAATGTGGGAGGGAACTCTGATTAAAGCATAGTATGTACCTATAAACATAAATACAACAGGAAGAAACACCTCACAGAACCACCTAGAATAATATTCTACCAGGCATCCAGCCATACTGTGACCTGATGAGGCTGACAGAAAATGAACCATTGTATGTTGCAATGCCTCTGAAGCTCTGCCCAGGGTTGGAGGGCCACAGGAGACCCTGCTGTGTGCATCATTTATCTTAATTCTCTGAAAACGGGGTGGGGGGGGGACCCAGTGATGCGTACCATGTTAATTCTCTATAGAGAAAGTCACCTGCACACTGACCTGTGTCCACTGTTACAAGATGCTCTATTTGGCATCTAACCACTAGGAGGTAGAATCATTACATCTTTTCTGGGAAATAAGGACTTCTAATGACTAATTAAAATAAACACTTTTTACCTGGTTTGACAAGCTATTTATCATTAACAGAAAAGAGGAGAAAAATGCAGGCGTGAAGCTAAACAGGAACACCAGTCACCGGCCCCTCTTGGGAACATGGTAGTGTTCTTATGGATTAGGAGTCAATCTGTACAGATTCACCAGACACTCTGAGGAAGCTTTTCTGTGCAGAAAATAATGTGCAAGGCAGGCAAGCTTTGTGAAATGTTTCCCCTTATTGGAAACCTCGTTTTTCCTTTGTCCTTCTTGGCATTTATTCTGAGAAGAAGCAGAGGGAAGAGCTGGCTACACAAGCAGTGGAGCTCAGTTCAACAGGCATCCTGTTAGAAATAGTCATTGATTATTCAGGGGCTGGGGAGATGGCTCACTTAGTAAGGTGCCTGTCCTGTAAGCATGGGGACCTGAGTTCAGTTCCCAGAACCCACACTAAAACACTGGGCACATCGCTGGGGAGCTGGAGACAAGATAATTTCTGGGACTCCATTGGGTGCTCCAGACCAATGAGAGCTCCTGTCTCAAAGAAGATGTATGACTCCTGTGAAACAAATCAGGGTGTCCTCTGACCATCATACCCATCACACACACACACACACACACACACACACACACACACACACACACACACACTTATTGGTGTTTTCAAGATAGTGACAACCAACTGAACAAAATCCTTTCTGAATGTGATCACACAGGTTACTTACCTTGAAGTTCATTTCTATGACAGATGAAAGAAGATTCCTGTATCAGACTCAAGTAATAATGACAGAAAACTGCTGACTTGATAGAATGAGAACATTGCCTATCGACAGTGTAGATAAGACAGCCTGGTGAGGATGGCCTGTAGACTAGCATCATCCACTATACAATCCAGCCCTAAGGGACTCACCAGTCTATGGGGTATCACATATGCATTTGCATTGAATTTTGTTGGTTTGGTGGTCTGGATTTCCAAGATGGAATATTGACACTAGGGGGAACAGTAAAAGCCATTACAGTGTTTTGGGGCCGCCATTTTGACAGGTATAGCTGTAACTATATGGTGGGCGTCTGTGATACAACAAGGACAGAGAGAATGCAGTCACACACAGATAGTGATCTCCATGGGCATCTTTGGATTGTTGTTCCCAATTTTGCTGGGAAAAGGACAGAAACAGCAGCCACTTCTAAGAGGCACAGATGACCAAGTGCTTGGACCTCTTAGTGATGGGAGTCTCTATTGTCTGAAGCAGATGTGCTATCCATGGTGGGGAATCAAGAATATATTCTGGAGGGGGGGGATAAGGAAAGGAGGGAAGAAGGAAGGAGAAGAAGGAAAGGAAGAAAGAAAAAGAAAGTGGAAAAGAAGAAAGGAAAGGAAAGAAGAAGAGAAAGAAGAGGGGTGGAAAGGAAGAGGGGGAGGGAGGGAAGGAAGAAGGAAGGAAGCTTTAGAGATGGCTGGAGTTATTATAGTTCACTGCACTAACCATCCTCTTCCAGTGGCATCCAGAAAACATGCCCAGTGAAATCTTGGACAGGCACATAACTGAGCAGAAAAAGCAGTAGACAGTACTGAGCAGATTGCTCCACTCTGGCAGTAGAGAATAATTCCCTCAGCTGTGTAGAATAATTCCCTCAGCTTCTTGGGTTTTGGCAGCTGCAAGCTCTTAGCCAAACTCTTTTCAAAGATTTGCCTTCAGCTAACAAGCTACTTTCCTTAGGGGTAGGCCATATATAAAGCCCTGTTTATGTAAGGATTAAGCCCTGGTTCCCATCCCAGTTTAGGGTGACTGAGGGGTCAGCTCAAGTTCAGAGTCCTAGAGTCATGGCTGCATCAGCTCTCCATTGGACCAGCCCTAGGTCTCTATTTCCTCATGGATGTTGAGAATTCCCCCAATGAACTTCTTGTATGGAAACTTGTTTCACAGAATCAGCTTTTGGGAGATTATGATGACGAGTGAATACATTTATCAATTATTTAACCTTTTTTCATTATTATATACATGCATACTGCACAATAATTAGAAAATACAGAACAATAAAAGAAAGAGAATAAGTCAGCCATAATCATTGCTTTGTGGGTAGCTTTTATTTTTATTTAAATAATACTATAAATATTGTATTTTATTTTATCTAGTGACATTTGGAAGTTAGTTGAGACAGATGTTGAATGGCTAGCAACTGAAATGGATTCTGGCTTATTAAAAAGCCTAGGAGTTTGTGGCAAGCTATTGTGTAAGTCACATACTTTCCAAGAATATAGAGAATCAGGTTACTTAAAAGGAACCAGGCTGGGGCAATACCTTATTCAGTCAAGTGATTGCCTTATAAGATGGGCATCTGAGTTTGATCTTCAGAACTTGTGCCAAAAAGCTGGATGCAGTGGTGTGCATTTGTAATCCCAGTACTGGTGAAGATGAGTGCATCTCCAGGGCTCTGGACAGTTACCTTAGTCTAATTGGTGAACTCCAAGCAGTCAAGAGACCCTGTCTTGAAACACAAGGTGGATAGGTGGATAGGTCTTTGAGCAATGACACTGAAAATGATACTCTGGTCTCTAAACACTGTGAAGACTTGTGTGTACCTCCCCCTGCAAACACGTACACAGAGAGAGATGGGGGGCAGTGAAGGGGAGGGGAGGGGAGTGAAGAGGAGAGAAGAGAAGAGAAGAGAGGGAGGGAGGGCTAGCCAAGGACAATAGAGATCAAACACTGCAGGAGGAGCTTGGCTCTCTGGATGATGCCATCTCCTTTGCTTTAGCATCTCTTGTTTCAGATTCAGTCTATGTGGAAGTGTCTGTGAATAAACCAGCAGCTAGGGAGTGGGGGAAACTTGTAGATGGACTTTTTTAGGGTCTAAAAAGGGAAATAATAGCCATTTTTGTTTTCCAGAAGTTTCTTTTCTTTGGTTCCATCTTGCCTATTGGAGGATGGCTAGTGTGTCTGGGGACCTGCAAGTCTGTTAACTGAGAAGGACAGAGTAGGACACCCAAGGACTGCTTGACAGCTCTGTGCATACACAGAGCTTCTGGACCTCTCTGTTTCACTGAGGGATCTCTGGGTCTCCCACCTCTAGTGTTTTCCTCTTGAACAGGTTTGTTCCTGTGACGATGAATTCACTAGCCTTCTATAAGCCCAACTATGGCTTTCCTTGGCCATCTTCTTTCTGCAGATCCCTGTTAATGACAGCCATGTTTCCCCTCTGCCTCCTGGACTGGTCACTTCATCTCTGTATGCTTCTGCTCTGAGATAGTTTCATATACTATAGTTCTCCTTTGCAAAGGAATATAACTTGGGAATTGATATTGAATTTTATAAAATATTTATTTTATTGACCATCTATTGCTGTGGTCAAGTGAATCTTCTCTTTGATCTGTCATAGAAATGGGCTGGGTTTTGAATGTTCTAATATTAACCCTTTTAAATAATTAGGTAATAGTGCTTTTGGAAGCCTATAGAAGCACATGTGAGATGTAACCATAGAAACCAAGATGAAACTCTCTTCCAAGGTATTTCAGCCTGATCTGCTGGAGCCTGAGAGTATGTGGCAGAGTTTCCTTTTTTGTTGTATCCATGAATATGTACACAGGTGTCTTTAGTGTCTGTCATTTCCCTGTAAAATAGGTATACGGAAATGGAGCACATCGTGTGGAAATGTCTCAATAATTAACTGGGTTTCTATATGGCATAGTCAGAGGTGAGCAAGTATTAGAGCAAAGACATCATTTAATTAAGTAGATTTCTGAAAGATAAGAGAAACTTGTAACCACAGGTTTTTGAAAAACACTGCATAGGCAATTTTGTTGGCATAGCTGCTTCAAAGAAGTATATTGTGTACTAAAGTATGCACACTTTGAGAGAGTACATTTTCTTCCTCCAGTTTTTATTTATTCTTTATGCCAGCTCACATTACATAATTAAGAGGTTACAGAGACAGGGTAAGAACACTGGCTGCTCTTGCAGAAAACCAGGTTTGGTTCCCAGCATCCACATGGCAGCTCACAACCCTCTGTCATCCCAATTCCAGAGGGATCTGATGCCCTCTTATGGATTCAAATAGTATGCATGCAAAAATACAGGCCAATAAAAAGAAAGAAACTCTTTAAAATATAAAATATGTTATTGAATTAAATGAAAATGTACTTGTGAGAAAGTTCCTTGGACTTCTTTCTTTAACAAGGTAACAAGCAAAAGAAGAAGAAATTCTGGAAGGTCAGAGGATTTATTTTGAGTGGACAGTAAATCAGAAGGAAACAAATAGGGATTCAATTTGCTTTAAATATAGATGCATCTTTAGTTCATATACATATGCACAGTGTAATTTTATGCTTCACAATGAGGAGCACATAAGGTATGTGTGAATATGGCTATAAAAGCTTACCCTATGTCCAATAATTGCTGTGCTTTGTTATTTTTGTCCTAATTGACTTGCATCAATGCAGATTCTGACCTTGATGTGGTTATAAATCATAAAGACTGTCTTATCTTTTTTTGCGTGTCTTGCTCCCAAATATAGATCCCACCATCTTGTGGGGATATGAGAAATTGCTTACTTATTTTGATGAGAGAAATAAATTACTTTCCTATGATATTAATGAGATTCTTTAATCTTATTAGATAAAAAATTTCAAAGACTCCAAAATGATTCAAATGAGTTAATAGCATCTTAATTATCTGACATCATTTTAGTGAAAGCAAGAGTGTGTCTCTGGGGTGTATTTTGTCTCTATAGGAAAATGACTGATGGAGGTCTGGGAAATGGCTGTTCATTCATGTGGTGAATTCCTTAAGAAGAAACAAATGACTCAAGCCAGATATACTCACTGGGCTCAGATGAGAGAGGAGACATTGGTGACTAGGAGGAAGAAGCAGATGTTAAGGCAGAGATGGAGAACAGTTTTCTCTCTAACTAGTCAAATGACATATTTTAACTCTATAGAGAAGGAGTTGAAAATGCTTAGTTGACTGGCATTGTTACCTCAGATGCAATGGCTTTAATATTGTGTTGTCCTTGGAACAAATGTGTGAGAAAAAGCAACTGACATATGAAAGAACAGCATGTGCTGAGGTTTGGGTAACATGTCCTCCATGGGCTCCAGTTCTTCATTACTCCATCTCCAGATGGTGGGACATTTGAGAAGTTGCAAAATGTTTGTGGTAGACAGCATGTCTGGTGGTGGTGAGTCCTAATGGCTGACCTTGAGGATTAGAATGTTGTCCTGCTTCCTGGTTGGTTATGATGTAAACAGTTTGCAAACTTTCATCAGCATGGACTAAGCCACAGTGTAATGTCATCCTACTGTGGCAGTCTGTATCCTCTGGACCATGAGCCAGAATAAACTGCTGCCCCCTTCAGTTTTGTCTGTCAGAAATTCGGGCACAATGGTGTAAAGTAACTAGTATATAAAGATGGAAGATTTGGATAAAACTCAACACTCAAAACCCGAGCTACAAGACAGGAGAGAATGCATTTACAGATGTTGCTGAATCTCACTTGACACTTTGTAGAGCCCTGTAATTGTAAGCGTTGTATCTGTAGTGTTTGTAGGAAGAGGGTGAAGACTGGAAAGCAGTGTGTGAAGAGCTGTGTGACAGCGGAAGTCAGGAGGGGACGCGCCTGCTGTTCATTTCCAGGACTGCACTGCAGACAGTAGAATCAAGTGGAGTGGGAAACACCATACAACCTTTCCCCAAATTCAAGGGGGAAGAAAGAAGAGAATGTAGGGCAGAGGGATGAGCGCAAGAATTTCAAAGGAAGGAAGCAGTAGCCTTCAGAGAAACAGTTCAGAGGAACAGTAGAAGTTAAGTGCTTTTAAATGGACAAGAGCTCAGATGCTACATGTATGGTCTACCAGTGTGAGCAAAAATAAACTAGTGAAAAGAAATGAAAAATAGTATAAACCACACATGGCACCAGGCCTAGGAAAGACCTGGGGTACTTTGGGCTCCTGGTTTGGGATCAGGAGTCAGGGTTACCTTTATGCTTAGGGTCCTGCTTTTGTCCTTGGGGGAGGGGGCCAATAGCTCAGAAGCAATGATTCAGCTCCTGGGAACAGGTTGAATCAAGCAAGTTTAATTTTATTATGGGAGGAGGGGAAACCTTATATTCTTTTTTCCCCAGACCCTCCCCCCAGCCAAGGGAAGGGGTTTTGATTTGCTGGTATCTGAGGCTGTGGGTGGTGGTCTCTCTGGTCTAGGAATGTTGTGTTTAGACTCTGCCCTCTTCAACGCTCCAGGCAGACCCCAGGTTGGCTTATGTGGAAGTGTTTAGATCACATGCTTTAAGGCACCAGTTATCACCAGTTTGCCCTGGTTGAGGCCAGGCTGGTCTCTAGGCCTCTTAGAAGCCCATACATTCTACAGGGGTAGTTATTCAGAAGTGTCACCAGACAGAGCAGTGGCATTGCTGATTTGGCACAGCAGATTTCAAAGTGGACAACAAGGAAAAAATTTATCTCTGAATCCATGGATTGGCTATTATGATAAAATACTTAAATTTTAAGGCAAAAGAGGAATGATGCATACCTTGAAAAATGTCTCCAAGAGGAAGGATAACAAGAGCTAGGCATTTCCTCCTCAGAAACATCACATGATCAGACAGTGGAGCAAGATGTATAAAGTTAGGAGCAAAAGATACTTTGGTACACATTTCCTTGGCTGTTGAAGTGGTTATGCAGGAGAGACATTCTCAATACGTCCCTCAAACACACCATCATGTTCCAGACAGCCAAGAGGTGAATTGAAAATAAAGTTTTAAGTCATTAAATTAACAATGTTTTCATTAAATAATTATTACTAGCATAGCTCCAAATTAATGAAAATATTTAGAAAATCATTAAATCAAAAGCATATAGAAATATACTAGTTGATGTTCTCCAGAGAAACTGAGACAAAAGATGTATGTATATTTACTGTTTATCAAAGGATATTTAGGAAGTCAACTCGTGACTACAGATTGGCATGTCCAAGTTCATCCTATGACCTGGAAGGCTCGAGACTCAAGGTGCTGTGAGTAGAGTTGGATAAAGACTGCTGGCTGGGCTGGTGCTTCGTGAAACCCCAGGGACTCAGGAGGCCAAAGATGAGGATCACAAGTTCAAATTCTGCCCAGGTTACTGTCTTAGGGTTTCTATTTCTGTGAAGAGTCACCATGGCCATGGCAACTCTTATAAAAAAAATTTAATTGGGTGGCTTGCTTACAATTTCAGAGGTCTAGTCCATTATCATCATGGTGGGGAGCAAGTGGCATGTGGCTAGACATGGAGCTGCAGAAGTAGCTGAGAGTCCTACATCTTGCAGGCAACAGGAAGTCGACTGAGACACAAGGGTGGGGGTCGGTGGGGGTGGGTGGGGGTGGGTGGGGGCGTGTTATCCTTAGCATAGGAAACCTCAAAGTCTGTCCCCACAATGACACATTTTCTCCAACAAGATCATACCCACTCCAACAGAGCCACCCCTCCTAAAAGTACCACTCTCTATAAGGTTTTGTGGGCCAATTACGTTCAAACTACCACAGTTACAGAGAGAGTTCAAGAATACCCTTGGTAAGTATAGCATTTAAGAGTAAAAGAGCTGGAGAGATGGCTCAACTGTTAAGAGCAATTGCTCTCTCTTCAGAGGACCAAGATTTCCAGTGCTCACAACAGGTAGTTTATACACTCTGATCCTTCCTTCAGTGGTGACTACTCTCACATAGAATACACAGTTTTGTTTTGTTTTCTGGTCAACTTGACATAGCTTGAGTCATCTAGGGAGAAGGAACCTCAGTAGGGAAAATACCTCCATCATTTACTTACCCACTTACTTATAGGCAAGTGTGTGAGGGCATCTTCTTGATTAATGGTTGATGTGGGAAGACCCAGACCACCAGGACTATGCCATTCCTGGACAGGTGCTTGTGGCTGGTATAAAAAAGCAGGCTGAGCAAGTTATGGAAAGCAAGCCATTATGTAGAATTTCTCCATGGCCTCTGCTTCTGTTCCTACCTCCAGGTTCCCACTTTAAATTCCTGCCCCGACTTCCCTCAGTAATGGGCTATGGTGTAAGAGGAAATAAATCCTCTCCTCCCAAGTTGCTGTTGGTCATGGTGTTTATCACAGTGACAGAAGGTTAACTGGAAGGCACTTCAGTAATCGTAGCTGGAGCCTGAAGAACAGTTTGTAGTAACAAAACTGAGAAATGTCTAGCAGATGAATGAAGGAAGGTGTTTATGCTAATGTAACAGGTTCACACCAACAAACCCACCCTAATCTAAACCCACAGTCAGACAACCTCTCTCCCATCCTGCTCACCTTTTGATACTGTAATTTGTAATTTACTGGAGACAATCTGCATATAAACAGAACAGGCTTACATTGGCTCAGTGTTTCAATACATTGTCATAGACCTAACAAGAAGCAGAATAAAGCCACTCACTCAGCTCATTACTAGAAGATGGAAGACAGGAGAAAGAAAGGGCTGAACCCCATTATAAAGGGCTCACTCAATTGTCTTAAGGCTTCAAATTAGCCACCACTCCTTTTAAAGGTTGCCTCGCCTCCCAATAGCATCATAGTAGTGAGCAAACCTTTACTATGCAGACATTTCTGACTCAGAGTACAATACTGTTCCAAACAGATAAAAGGCCTCTATTAATCTTTGTAGGCTATGCTGATGTTTTTTAGTGTCAGTATTCTGCCCGTGGCTGATTGCCAGCTACCAGGGTGGCCTTACCAAACACAAAGTTGAAAAGAGGTGTGTAAACCAGTTCTTGTGAACAGGTACAAGATGTTTCCAGTATATTCTGAACATTCATTTATGCGCTAAATTTATATGCTTAGCCTTGTATCCTGGTCTTTTTAAAATCAGCATATATTAGTTGTATAAAAGTGATTTTTTTACTATGACATTTCCATACATGTGTATAATGTAGCCATATTTCATCTTTTTTGCTTATATTTGACATTTATTTATTTAGAGAGTGCAATATCACTGTGTAATTTAAGTGATCTGGACCGCAGGTCATTCTTTAGATAGAGGTTCCAGAGACGGGTAGGGGATAACCAGGGGGTTGGAAGATAAGAAGATAGAAAAATATGGAATCAGAAGGTCTTGTGCAAGCTATGTTTTATGCCAAGCAAGCTTACTCAGAAGTGCAGCATCTTATATACTATTTGCAAGAGAAAAATGAATAAAGTTAGCAGAAACACTCATACAATGGATGAAATCAGAAGGAAAGTAACTAGGCAATGTTGCACAAAGGCAACAAACACATAGCCCCTCAAGGACACTGTAGACTGAACACACAGCAGCCTTGGGACTGATAACTTCAGTCTCTTTAGGAGAACATCAGGTTCCCAGAAACTGAAACTAACTCCTTTGAGGCAATGGCCCCAGGCTGGACCTTGCCAAACCTGACCCAGGGAAAGGGCACAGAACTTGGTACCTTTTGTCTTTTTATCAGGGTCTCTGAGAAAGCCTTAGATGGGTCTGACCCTCAACATTCAGGCTGTTGCTGAACTTACCATGTAGCTCAGGATGTTCTGGAATTCCAAACTCTCCTGTTTCAGCCTCCAGGGTGCTGAGATTATAGTCATACTTGGTCTGTTAGTGTAATCTTCATTTTTGAAACATACGTTTTTAAGCAGTATATGGTTCTGTTTTTTAAAACATTGTTTGAAATTTCTAACCATTTGACTGGGAAATTTAATCCATTTATACATTTTGTCACAATAACTATGTTTGCTATTCTGACTGCTATCTTGTTTAATGACTTCAGGTTGCAGGGAAATGCACCTACTTATATTTGTCTTTGCAATAAACATGCTTGATTTTGCCCAGTATTTTATGGTTGCTATTTTGTTTTTCTCCAAGGAAATTGACTTTGATTGCCTCTTCCCTTTCTTGAGGACGACTCAAGTTCATCTCTTGTATCACTCATAGTCTTCTACAGTGTTCTTTCTCCTTGAGACTGCTGCCAATGTAGATTTTAACTCTTATTAGAACTCAGAGTTTATTGACTTATTTATTACTTAGACTGGCATTTATATTTTATCTTTCTTTTCTTAAAATTTTTAATTAAAATAGAATCACATCATTTTTCCCTTCCTCCTCCTTCATTCTACCTTTTTCCTGTGACTTTGCTCTCTCCCAAAGTTGTGATCTATAGTGGGATTATGTTCTGATACATTGTAAATAGTTTAATACAATGCTGACTGTCCAGAAGGCAGACAGGAAGGGTGGGCATGGCTACCAGACTAAGAAAACTTTGGGAACAGGAAGAGCAGAGAGACACCAGCAAATGCAGAGGAAAGGAGACCAGGATGCTGCTCTGAGAAAAGGTACTTGGCTAACATGGATCAGTTTAAGAATTAATAGCAAGTTATGTGACTGAGCCATAGGCTGATAAGCATGAAATCAATGTAAGATTCTGTGTGATTATTTGGGGCTAAATGGCAGTGGGGTGGCAAGTGGGTCCAAACCTCGGGGCTAGGCCAGAAAGGCCAGGCCAGAAACTTCATATTATAGTGGTCTTCTCTTCTTTAACCACTGTTGCTACACATACATAAAAATGAATAAATACAACCTGCTGAGTCTGTTCAGTTGTTGCTACTGGGTAGCCAATCAGGGGGCTCATCCCTATGGAAGATTAATTCTCTCTCAGTTGTTGATTGCTTGTAGCTCTTTACTTAAGGTGAGCCTCGTGAGATTTTACTCATCCAAATTGGGATGACAACTGTTGTTGGAATTATTCAGTAAGTCTTGTTTAGTAGCCATGCTGTTGAAATTTCATGAGTGTGGTTTCTCTGCCATAGCTAGATGATGCAGTCTCACAGAAGACTCCCTGGTCCACTCCTTTTTCGGGGATATTCCCTGAGCTGTAGGTGTAGGAGTTGTGTTTGAGATATATATATATCTTTTGCCCTTCCTCTAGCCTCTGCAATTAAGGCTTTCTCAATTTTTTCCATTCCTTCTTCATATCACCTGCATCTCACTGTTCTCCTTTTCCTTCTGCTGCTCTGGGTCCCTTTGAACATTCCTGGTTTCTGCAGGTACTCCAGATTAGGTACTCACTGCAAAGACTTGGAGCTAGGAACCACGGAAGAGAGAGAACATGTGGTCTGTCTTTCTGGGTCTGGGCTACATTTTTTTCCTAGTTCCATTCATTTACTTGCATATTTCATGATTTCTGTTTTCTTTGCGGTTGAAATGTATTCTATCATGAACATGTACTGTGTTTTGTTATTAACTCATCATTTGAAGGACATCTACATGGTTTCCATTTCCTTACTGTTGTGAATAGACAGCAATGGATATTGCTGAGCAAGCATCTGTAGAATAGGATGTTGAGTTCTTTGGCAAATGGCAAAGAGTGGTAGAGCTGGTCACATGGCAGACTTATTTTTAGCATTTTGAGAATTCTCCACACTGATTTCCAGAATGGCTATAACAGTTTTCAATCCGCCAACAGTGAGTTGAAGTTTCTTTTTCTCTGCATACTCATCAGTATCTGTTGTCAGGCATTTTGCTGATCTTTGACATTCTGACTGGGGTAAATATAAAATCTCAAAGTTGTTTTAATTTGCATTACCTGAATTGCTAGGCATCTTGAACATTTTTTGATTTACTTCTTAGCCATTTTTATTTCTTCTTTTGAGAACACACTGTTCAGAACCATTGTCTATTTTTTAAGTTGTGTTGGTTTCTTGAATCTTTTGTTTTTGAGTTCTTAATATATTTTGTATATTAATCCTTTGTTAGATGTATAGCTGGCAAGGATGCTCTCCTATTCTATGGGTTTCCTCTTTACTCAGTTGGTGTTTCCTTAGTTGTACACAAGCTTTTTAGTTTTTTGAGGTCCTACTTGTTAATTGTTGGCCTTCATTTCTAAGCAAAAGGAGTCCTACTCTGAAAGTCCTTTCTTATACCTATATCTTGTATGTACTGCCTATGTTTTGTTCTATCAATTCTGTTGTTTCAGGTTTAGAGTTGAGGTCTTTGATACACTTGGAGTTACTTTTTGTGCAGGGTGATAGATATGGATCCAGTTCTCCCAGCACCACTTGTTGAAGATGCTCTATTTCCTCTAGTGTATATTTTTGACATCTTTGTCAAATATCAGATAGCTGACATTCGTGTACTCATGTTGGGGTCTTCTGTTTTATGTCAATGGTCTACATGTCTAATTTGTACTAGTACCATACTGTTTTTATTGCTATAATTTTGTAATATATCTTTAAATCCCTTCAAAATTGTTTTTTTTTTTTTTGTCTTTAGGATTGCATAAACTGTCTAGGTCTTTTCTGGTTCTATAGGAATTTTAGTATCTTTTTTATTTCTGTAAAAAATGTTGTTGGTATTGTGTTAAATCTGGACATTGCTTTTAGTAGATTTTTTTTCTTTAAAATATAATTCTACCAATTCATGATATGGGAAGTCTTTCTATTTTCTATTGTTTTCTTTATTTTTTTTTCTCTTCAGAGATTTAAAGTATTTGTTGTAGAGATCTTTTACTTCATTCGTTAGGTTTATTTCAAGATACTTTATTTTCTTTGGGGCCATTGTAAATGTGAATGTGCTGATGATCTCTTTCTCAGTATGTTTGTTGGTGGTGTATAGGGTTGTACTGATTTTTCTAAGTTGATCTTGTATCCTGGTACTCTGCTTCAATTCAAATGGGATATTTAGAGTGCAATATTATATATCTGCATAACTACACGTAGGGATAACCTGACTTCTTCCTTTACTGTTTTGTTCCTCTGATTTCCTTCTTATTTTGTTAGCCAATACTTTGAACACTGTACTGACAAGGAGCAGGGACAGAGGACAGCTGTCCCACTCATTGTTTTGAGAGTTCTTTATTTAGAACACTGTTGACTGTGGCTTACCATATACAGCTTTTATTATGCCAAGGGATGTGCTTTCCAGTTCTCCCCACTAGGACTTTTATCATGAAGGCATGCTAGATTTTGTCAAAGGCCTTTTCTGCATTTTGTCATGTAATTTTTATCTTTAATTCCTTTATATGAATTATTACACTTAATGACAACATGTTAAACTGTCACTATATCTCTGGGATAAAGCCGATTTGATAATGGTAGATGCTCTTTTTGAAGTGTGCTTATATTTGGTCTGCAAGTATTTTATCAAGGATGTTGACATTTATGTTCATGGGGGATATTGGTCTGTTGTTGTCACTGTGTTTTTATCTGGTTTGGGTATTAAAGTATACTGGCTTCATAGAGCTTGGAATAGCTCCTTCTAATTCATTGTTTTGTTTTTTAATGATTTAATTGAAGAATTATTGACTGTAGATCTGCTTTGAAAGTTTCATAGAATTCTGTTGAATTCATCTAGGCCTGGTCTTTTGGTTTATTTATTGTTGTTAGTAGCCTTTTTGCTGCTTTAACCTACTTATTGCTTAAGAATTCGGTTAGGTTGTTGGTCATCTTGGCTTAACTTTGGCGATACGGGTGAATTTGGAAATCCATTCTTTTTTTTTTTTTAAGATTTTCAACTTAATGAAGTATAGGTTTCTGAGGTATTATATTCTGAATTGTTGGTGCTTGTTATAATATTTCTTGTTTATTTAAGATTCTGTTATTTTGGGTCAGCTGGGCCAACTTATTCGCTCAGAGAGCCAGCTGTTGGATTAATTGATTCTTTGTTTCTACATCGTTTATTTCTGCTTTAATTTTTATTCCTTCTTGCCATCTATGGATTTGGGTTTTATCTGTTCATGCTTTTCTACTTTCTTGAGCTGTATCATTAAGTCATTTCTGGCTTTTCAACACAGGAGCTGCTAGCTATAAATTTCTCTTGTAGGACTGCTTTTACTATGTCCCAGAGGTTTTGTTGTATTTTATTATAGTTTTTGTTTAGTTCCAAGACCTTTTTGATTTCTAGCTTGTTTCTCCTTTAACCCATTCATTGCTCAGTAAGTTCTGAGTAGTTTAATCTCCACGGGTTTTTAATATTTACTGCTGATTTGTTTGCTGCTGATTCTGTTTTTCTGCACTCTAGTTAGATCACAGACCAATGGATTTTCATTTTTTTCCCCTGATTTTGTTGATAGAAGGGTCTGTTCTGATTTTTCCTATTGTGTTTTGGGGATGAGACCAGGCATGAGACTCCTTTTTTTGTTATCTAATGTGAACACAGCAGGCTTGGCTGACACACAAGTTATGCAAACATGGAGGTTGGGGAAGGTGCAGGTGGAGCATTGCATGTGGGAGCCACAGCGTTTTAGGACTGAGTGAGTACATATTGGGAAGAGTTAAAAGGACAGCCTTACTAGGCTGGGCTGGGCCCCGGAGGGTGGGTGCAGTGGGTTAGGCTGGTGCATAGAGAGGGAGAAATCTTCAGCTCTTACAGTTTTATACTTGTATTTTATGGAGGCTTCTTGTTTTTATCAACATCTGTATCAATTATATCTGCTTCTAATTATATCTAGATATGAATAGATACAGATATTAGATAGACACTTATTTGCTATTTACCAAATAGCTGCATCTGCATTTATAATGGGAACAGATATAGGTATGAATATAAATATAAATCCCTACTTGGTATTTGCCGACATTCTTGTTTGAAATCTGTTTATTTCTTTAGAAAATCACTTCTAATTGAAGCTTTTCTCTGAGTCTGGAGGGCAATGTTCTCTTTCCTTATGTTTATTGTCTTTTTATAAGCCTCAGATGTGAATCATAACTTCACAGAAGAAAAGTCTTCGCATCATTTAATTAACAATTCTACCAAAATATTCTTTATGAATAGCAAAATCTGCAGCTTTTTTATCACAATGGGTTATTGATCCCAAGTTATAAAGCACTGGAAAAGTACATTCGGTCTGTTTTGAAGTCTTAGAATAAAAAAAAAAGCTTTAAAATAATTCATTATGTATAGAATTTATTTTCCTCTACTGGGAACAAAGTCTAGTTGTAAGACAAGTTATAAACTTAGGTAGAAAGAAGATACTTGGTATAAAAATTGTTTTATTGTGGTAGTAACTATTTTTAAGTTAGAAAATTAAATTTATTTGAACATTTTCCAATATTCTACTTGAAATTTGATATTTTTAATCCTAATCTATAAATCCATAGATTTTTTAGCAACATGGAACAATTTAGAAATTTATTTTACTCTTAGAATAAAAGGTAATACTTCTTCACAGTTGACTTGTCCCACTACCTTTTTCAAAAGCTACAGATTTGAATTACATCGGCAAAGAAAGTTTATGAATATACACAGATCTATGCTCACACGTTAGACCTAGCAAGTCTCCTGTGGAAGTAGAACAGTTTATAAAAGATGTATGCAGCTTTCCAAATGCTGTTTGTTTCCAAGTGTTCCTATAGAGAAACACCAGCGAGGTCTATTTTTATAGTCTTAGAAGACACATACATTGCAGGCTTTGGAGTGAGAAACACCTGCTGGTGTAGGAGGAGCCAGAGAGACTATTTTGACTTCAGACCAAGTATCAATACCAGCGGGAACACCTGTGCTGAGAATTAGTCAGTTTCTGCCTGCTGACTGCCTGCTGTGATGTTCTCTGCTTGGAGACTGGGCTTGGTCCTCATGTGCTGCTAAGGTGCACCAGCTTTGCTCATCTGGAGGAATTCTGTCGATTCCCTCTTGCAGGGGCTGTGTGCTCTGGGTGACTGTATACCTCCTTCAGTCTCATGTGCCTGGGTTAAGATCCAGAGTAGTTGCACTGCACTGATGGCCTACTTTTTTTTTTTTTTTTTTTTTTTTTTTTTTTTTTTTTTTTTTTTTTTTTTTTTTTTTTTTTTTTTTTTTTTTTTTTTTTTTTTTTTTTTTTTTTTTTTTTTTTTTTTTTTTTGTCATTGTTGCTGCTGTAATAAAATTCCTAACAGAAACACCCAAGGAAGGGTTTATTGTAGTTCCCGGTTCCCGGGAATACAGTCCATCATGGCAGAGAAATTGCATGGCAGGAGGCGGCTGGTCACCAGAGAGCCATGAATACTAGCCATGAACTACTCAGGTAGTTCCCCTACTTCCTCCCTTTTTTCTCTTTTTTCCCTTTGCAGCATGACCCTCAGCCCATGGAACAATGAGGCTGTGTTTTCTGATCACAATTAGATAATTCCTGATTGACATGCCTTAGTCTTGTCTCTAGGATGTGTCAGCTCTGATGGAACTGTGTCAGCAGCTGGAGAACTCCATCATGTATTAAATATGGCTGCATAGAGGAGGGGAAAGACGAGATAATTTCAGAAGGCATCTCTGTAAGGGAGTAGTCCTCTTAAAGAAGGAAGTTATGGTCCATATTTTTTGCACATATTTCTGCGCATATTTCTGTTAAAATGCAGGTGCTATGCCTAAGTCTCAGGACCCCCAACCACACTACCACAGAGCTGACTCTCTGATGCAAGAACAAAGTTGGTTGTTTTTTTTTTTCAAGTCAAGGAAGGAACCTCATCCAACACTCCTTTTGCTTTGAGTGAGGGAGGAAGGTCCCAAGCTCTTTTTACAAGGAGTTTATAAAGGGATAGAGCTATAATTGTTGGATTATGTGTCTTGGTCTGTGTGATTGTACAGGAAAGCTAAAGATTAGGTCATCACTGGAGAAGTCAGTGTATGTAACTGCTAACACCTTGGCAGGATGTCTGTAGGGGAACTCTAAGATTCTGGCAGGATATGAGGTATCTATAGGAACATCTGGTCTTTGTAAAAATGTTTACTGCCTGTATGCCTGTATCCTGCTTTTGCCAATCCCAGGATATATGTGTTTAAAAAACCTATTTTTTAAATTCAGCCCTCAGTCACTCGTTGTCTCAGAATGGTGGCCTGCTTCCCAAGATGGCACTGTTTCTGCTTCTTCACAGGGAAAGACCTTGCCATTCCTCTGGGCCTCACTGGAGAAAGGTCTTGTCATTATCATAGGTCTAAGGCACTGAAGTCCAGCATGGCCATGCTTATGTCAATATACACTCACTCAGGACTTCATCTGCTGCCCACATATAGGTAAGTTGTAACACTGCTTGCCCTTGCTCTGACCACCTCCATGCAGTATAGCTGTTCTTTGCTTTGGTCTTCCATAGCTGGTGCTAAATTTACCTGTGGTCAGAACTAGTCCAGAACCATATAGGGAAGGAAAATTTTGGAAAAATAGTTCTAGAGTAGGTAAGTGGATATAGTACACTTGGTGGTGCTGCTTTTGTTAGTCACGTTTTGTCATTGCGGTGAAAATACCTGATGTCAATCCATCTAAGATGGTGACTGTGGAACTAGAAACCACTCCTACTACTAATCCCCCACCTGCAGAAGAGGAAAAAACAGAATCTAATCAAGAGGTTGCCAACTCAGAGCACTAAATTAAACACCCTCTACAGAGCAGGTGGGCACTCTGGTTTTTTTTTAAAATGATGAAAGCAAACCTTTGATTGATTTCTAAGTTTGATACTGTTGAAGACTTTTGGGCTGTATACAACCATATCCAGTTGTCTAGTAATTTAATGCCTGGCTGTGACTGCTCACTTTTTAAGGATGGTGTTGAGCCTATGTGGGAAGAGGAGAAAATCAAATGGGAAGGATGATGGCTAATTACACTGAACAAGCAGCAGAGGCGAAGTGACCTTGATCACTTTTGGCTAGAAACACTGCTGTGCCTTATTGGAGAATCTGTTGATGACTACAGTGATGATGTATGTGGAGCTGTTGTTAATGTTAGGGCTAAAGGTGATAAGATAGCAATATGGACTACTGAATGTGAAAACAGAGACGCAGTTACACACATAGGGAGGGTATACAAGGAAAGGTTAGGACTTCCTCCAAAGATAGTGATTGGTTATCAGTCCCATGCAGACCCAGCTACAAAGAGCTGCTCCACCACTTAAAATAGGTTTGTTGTTTAAGAAGACACCTGAGTGTTCTCACAGGAGACTGCGTCATGCATTCCAGATTGGGAGCTGAACCAAAGCCTCATCCAAGCAGAGTGGATTGCACTGAAGTTTGATTCCATCTAAATGTTGCTAAGATATAAGAGAAGTCTCATTCGCCTTTGTCTTGCACCTACTTGTGTGTTCATTTCTTTCCCTGCCCTCCAATTATTGCTAGTGTGTCCACTATCCCAATCAAAGAATTACAGTATACGTTATCCCAGAACCCGCAGATGTGTTCTTGGCCCACACCGCAACAGCTGGTTAGAATTACCACGATACACACATTTGCCTTTCTGCAGTATTCAAAAAAGAACTTGCATTTCTGTTACCTTAGCAGGAAAAGATCTGTTTCTGTTCCACTCCGTGCAGGGGTATGTTTTGCTGGTGAGAATCTGAGTACAGTTTTCTAGCAACCTCTTTTTCTTTCACAGCGTTCTCCTTGCTGTCCTCTTGCTGATGGCTGCTAGACTTTATTTTATTTGCTTCTCTCCTTGGTAACATTAGTGATTCTGATTTCAGTTTTTCATTTGTTTTGCTTTTGTTTTTTTCCCTCATGTCATTGGGGAAGGATCCAGGAATGTGATGGAAAGGTGGAATAAACATTAAATCTGTGCATTCTTTGGTAATTTTTGTTGTTTGTAACTACAAAGCTTTGCTACAAATTTATGCATTTCATTTAAATCAGTGATCTATGTCTGTGTGATCCCTAAACATAATTGTGGACTATAAAAATGTAACACCATAATTACATTCCTAACTAGGATTAGTATGTCTGCTTTTGTATCTTTATGCTGTACTTTAACACTTTGTATTACTTAGGTTATTTTGCTTTGGTTACAAATGGCTCAAGTAGAGAAGCAGTCCCATTCATATTAAGACAGTGTACAAAACTGTAAATAAAGTGTGTACAGTGAATTGTCTTTTAGATAACTATAATTGTCCTTTTATTTCTCCATCTCTGTAGAAAGAATCTGTACTTCGTATTGCAAGGCAGTCTCTTATGTCTTCTTATAGTGTCTTCCCCTTGCACAGCCTAAATTTGGAGCACTAGTTTATTATTATGTTTATTACAATTTTTAATGAATTGAATATGAATAAATACATATCATATATGTAATTTAAAAAAAGAAAATACCTGATGTCTTAGTTACTTGTCTTTTTTTCTGTAAAATAAAATCCTGACAAATGCAACTTAAGGGAGGGAGGGGCTACAGTTTGAGGTCTGTTGTGGTAGGGAAGTCATAGCAGCATGGGGCTTGAGGCAGCTGATCACACTTCATCCATTGTCAAAAACCAGAGAGTGATGATTTATCATGCTCACAGGTCACTTATTCCCTCTTCTGCAGTCCAGGATTCCAGCCCAGGGAATGGTGCCACCCACTGCAGGTGAATCTTCCAACCACCATTAACTTAGTTGAGATAGTTCCCAACAGGCATGCCCAGAAGTCCACCTCCCAGATGATTCTAGGTCTCAGAAAGCTGACAAATCACACGTACAATCACACCCACAAAAATCAAGGGAGGAAAGATTTTTACCTCATAGTTTCAGAGATTTTATTCTGTGGACACTCCCTCAGTGATTGGCTTCCTGCAGTCAGGCTCTGCCTTCCACAGTTGCCACCACCTCCCAGTAGCCCATTTTGCAACCATAGGTGGATTAAGTCATTGGTGAGGTCAAAGACCTCAGGGCACAGTTAGTTTCCAAAACACACATCTGAACATCACAAACTACAACATTGCATGTTAGGAATTTTTCAGCCATGTTGTCACCCCCTGGGACCATCATGGCAGATGCAGTCCATTGTTAACTGAAGCACAATTATGTGGCATGTGGCTGTGATTGTTAGAAAGTCATTCTGATTTCGGGTAGAGAGTGTATTAGAGGGGCTAACATAGAAGCCTCAAGACCAAACAGGAAGCTTATGCATTGGGCATCTGGACCATGATGGTGAACTTGAAAAAGGCAACCCAGTGAGGTGTTGAGAAAGGAATAAACTTGATAATTATCCAGGAAGTAGATATGCGGAAAGATTTGGATGTGAAATCAGGAGACAAAGAAGAGAGAGAATTAGCAATGATTCTTAGATGTGTGGGTAGATCACCTGTTGGGCGCCAGTGCAACCCAAGACTCCCCGAGTCCCCAGTATATGGAGAAGGAACATGGTTGGTTTCTTAACTAAAACTAGAAGCCTTGGGGGAGCTTCAGTTTAGGATACTGAGAACCCAAATCTTCCCGCTTAAGGGGCTATGGTAATAAGTTCCAAAGTGGCTGTGCACTTGCTCTGTGGCTGTTGAGATTCCCCGTACTCCCTGAGTGTAACACCGCTTGATTAGCTTCTTGCTGATGCCATCCCATTTTGTGGTAGCTTTCTTTTGACTCTGTTCCACTTGTCCTCTGCAAATAGTACATAAGATGTCATTGCACAGAGGGACAGAAATCTTTGGAAGAACAAGACATACATTTATACAAAGCTCCTGCTATTTTGGCACTACTTCTCATGGTAGCTCATGCTGCACCTCATGACATCCTGGGGTCCATGTGACCCAAGCAAGCCTGCTGCTGGTGTTATTGATATTAATTACAGAAGGATAAGTTAGATTCTGTTCATAAAGAAAACAGTTGCCAGTTTTCAATTTTGAATACTGTAAGACTCAGATTCTCTTACTTCTTAACATTTGATCCAGACTGGAAAGCCATGTGAATTCTTTTATTAATGAGCTACATGAAAATTCCCTAAATGGGTTGGAGGGCAAACATTTAAACATTCAGAGGTCTTACTGACTTGACGGGCTCTTTTTATTATTTATTTTTCTTTCAGTTTGTTTCTCTGAGACAGGCTGTCATGTAGCCTATGCTGGCCTTGAACTCACTATGTGCCAGAGGATGGCCTTGAACTTTTGAAACTTCTAATTCCATCTCTCAAGTGCTACATGTGCTACTGAGCCTGCTTTATGCAATGCTGGGGACTAAACCCAGGGCTTTGTGCATGATAGACAAGCACTCTACCCACTGGGCTATACAGCCCCAGCCCTAGGTAGGCTCTTAAGTCTGTATTAGTCATCTGAGGCCAACATGACATAAAAGCTTCCATGATGAGTACACTTAATAAGAGACTTAAGTTTTTCAAATTGTAAAGGCTAGAAACTTGGCCTTAGAGCATCAGCAGCATTTTTGGTTTTAAACACATCACGTCTGACTGGTAGGCTGCTGTCTTCTGCTTGTGGCTTCATGTAGTCCTTGTGAGATCTGTGGCTTTCCCATTCTCTTTCTTTTCATTTTTTTTTTTTTGACAGAGTCTCATTCTGTTGCCCATTCTAGCCTCAGATTTATGCCTTCCTGTCTCAGCCTTCCGAGTCTTAGATTACAGGCATGACCAAAAAGAAAATAATAAGGTTTTGTCTATTTTATAAAAGATACCAGTTATTGGGTTAGGATCCTGGATAATGACTTCCTGTTTACTGATTATTTAAAGACATTATATTCAAATTAATCTTCAATCAGTTCTGTGGTCACTTTCTGAAGTCCTCTGGGTTAGTACTTCAAGGGCTTAAAAAAGTTGAAAAACACAATTCAGTTCACAGTGAGAGGATTAACTGTGGCTTGGGTTGGCCATGGCTAGTTAGTTCATGCGTGCCACCAGGACTGTGTTACAGTTTGAACGTGATGTTTTCTGTCGGCTTATATGTTTGAACACTTGGTCTCCAGATAATGCTGTCTGGAAAACAGTGCCTCACTGGAAGAAGTGGCCCTTGGGAAGTGAGCCTGAACACTTAAATTTTTAAATTTTGCTATCTGCACTTTCTGTTCACTCTTTGATTCCTGTTTCACCACAGTGTAAAATGAAATTGCTAGTGCACATTCTTAACACCATAGAGCCTACTGCCATCTTGCCTTCCCCTCCACCATGGACTGTTTCTTTGCTGAATGATACTCTCCCGGGGGAAATCTATTATAAACACCAAGTAGAAAACCACTAACAGACCAGAGTCCAGTTTAGTCCTAAAACTGTGGTTACTTACAAGAGTATGAGTGCTAGGTTTCTTGTAGACGTAGGGACAACTCAAAGACAGCTGCATCATCCAAAATCACTCTACCATGAGCAATGACTCACAAGAGTTTCAATTCTGGAGCTCTTTGCAGGACTTGTAGGCAACTCCACTTGGGTTGCAGTCTCTTCTCAGCAATCCTATTTGTATAATCTTGTGGAGAAAGGAGCCTTGGTCATGTGCGCCATTTTCAGGGACTTCCTGAGACTTGTGAGTTGTCTACTTCCTGGAGCTTCTCAAGAAGCCTTAGAACTCCTAATGAACTTTCCTCCAGGAAGGAGTGTGTCATTGCAGAAGAAACTTCTACACAGTAACCCTCAAGTTACCTCCCCACCCCCCACTACCTGTGTTTATTCTGGTTTTTGGTAACAGCACAAAAGAAACAGCACAGTACATCTAGGGGCTGGCAGTGGGAGGCCACTTTTAAGTATGATTTAGGGTGTTTCATTGTAGCAGCAGCATAGCATAAAGGATGCAGCTGTAAGAACAGCTGCTGTCCAGTGACATTAGATTGCTATGTGTCTTTTAGAAGAGGAAAATACATGAGCTAATTGGACTTGAAGGGAAAAATCTTGATATTTGGATGTAGTATGAGCTGATCTTTTATAGAGAGAAGGAATCAAATACTATAGTGAGCTTTCTTCAAATGCAGAAAAACTCTTCTTACCCCCTGCAAACCTGCACGGTGTGATCTGGAGCTATTGTCAGAGGAAATACTGGCAACGACAATCCAAGGGAAATAGCACATGTACAGGGTGAATGACACATGGCAGGTTTGTGCTCATTGTGTGGGTCGCGGCCACGATGTGAAGTCTACATTAGCAACTTTGCAAGGGCTCTTGTGGTGGCAGATGTGGAGGAGCACATTGCCAAGAAATTACAAGAAAAATCAGGCAAAAGGCACATTAGAGGTGTTTGGGAGTGGAATTTTTGGCTTAATAAAAAAAAACTGAAAAAGACTCCGTTCCTGGTGGCTTCTTTGCTTCAGACCCAAAGAAGACAATTATGCAGATGATTCCCAGGGAGGTCCCTTAACTAAAGGAATTGTGAGGAATTGTTGGCTAGAATAAGGTTCTGTAGTGTATACGATACAACTAAAATAATGATTTTAATATTTTTTTAACCTAGCAGAAATCCAAAATAGGAGTTTAGAAATGGTAAACCAGTTCATGACCACCAAAGACTCAGGCTCTTACCTTCTTTTTCTTCTAAAATGTAGGTTTGGAGCCACAGGGCCTCGTGGTTTCGTGTGGCTGGTGGAATTCTCACTATCGCATTAGCCTCCCCAGGCAGGAATTATAAAGTTAGAGAACAGAGCTGAAATATGTCATGTCTTAGCTGGGTCAGCCTCCCTTCAGAAATCTATACTCATTGGCTCCAGTGTTAACTGACTAAGAAATGCTCCTTCATCTGGTCCTGTGACCCTATTAGTTAGTGTTCTCCAGAGGAACAGAACTTAATGAATCTCTCTCTCTTTCTCTCTCCATATACACATTGTAACAGAACCTATAAAATGAATCTCCTTCTACACACACACACACACACACACACACACACACACACACACACACACATATACACACATACACACATGGTTTATTAGAATGACTTACAGGCTGAGGTCCAGCTAGTCCAACAATGGCTACCTGTGTATGGAAGGTTCAGCAATCCAGTGGTTGTTCAGTCCATGAAGCTGGATGTCTCAGCTGATCTTCAATATCTGCTGGAATCCTGCATAAGTAGGCTCTAGTGCTGGTGAAGGAATGGACTTGCTAGTGAGGGGAGGAAGAAGCAGGCAGAGACAGAGAGGCAGCTTCCCCCTTCCATGGCCTTTTATAGGCTGCCAGCAAAAGGGGTGGTCCAGATTAGAGGTGGGTCTTCCCACGTTAGAAGATCTGGATTAAAAATGAGTATTAACACTTCAAATGATCTAATTAATAAAAAAAAAAAAACCCTCACAGGTTCCCTGCCACTCAGGTTTTCATTGATTTCAGATGTAGTCAGTTGGCAGCCAAGAACAGAGCAGCCATCACAGCCATGAAATAAAATTGAGTGTGTGTGCGCGCGTTTGTGCGCATTTGTGTAAAGGTCCGAAACAATCAATCTTAGATGTTTCTTCTTAGCAGCTGTTTTCTGAGATTGGATCTCTCATTGGCTCAAATCTCTCAGCTTATTAAGTAGGCTAGGCTGGCCAGTGAGTCTCAGGGATCCCCTGTCTCCTCCCTTAGTGCTGGAATTACAAGAATGCACTACAGTTGCTAACTATTTCACATGGATGCTGGGACCGAACTCAGATTCTCCTGCTTGCATGGCAAACACGGTACTCCCAGAGGCATCTTCCCAGCCCCCAGACTGGAGCCCTTTCAGTTGAGAACAGAAGATGCACCTAGCAGTCCTTTTTTGTCATTGCAAAATGACTCACTTTAGGGCTTTACAGTTTGGGGTAGGGGATGAGATGCATTTAGGGAGAAGATATGTTACCTGGTCCCCCTCCGAGATGGCAAGGCTCTAGACACAGATTTGGGGCTGAGGCAAAGCAAGCTCAAGCAGGTCTTCATTGGAGTTTCTGTTGCTGACTGAAAGCAAGCTGGAGAGTAAAGGGTTTACCTCAGCTTACAACTCCCAGGTCACACTCCATCACCAAAGAAAGTCAAGGCAGGAACTCACAGCAGGAACCTGGGGGCAGGAACTGAAGCAGCAACCTTGGAGGAACCCGCTTACTGGTTTGCTGATCATGGCTTGCTTATATTGTTTCTTATAACACCCACCCCGACACCCCAGCCCACTGGCAATCTGATGGAGGCATTTTTTTTTTTCAATTGAAATTCTTCATCTCAGATGACTCTAACTTGTTTCAGGCAGACAAAAACCACCCAGGACACCGACTGAGAGCAAAGAGAGTGGCTAAGAAAGAGTTTGCTACTTGTAATGAGTTGGTGTCTCTAATAATTTCCTTTCCTGGAAGGAGATCCCTCCCAGAAGCATGTGGAAACTCTGTCTTTTCTCTCATAGTGAATGTTCTGCAGCTGATCCAGCCCTTCAATAAAGAAGGTGCAATACCTGCCTGCTTTGTGGGAGGGGGGGGTGTAGAGGGGGAAACAGAGTGCTTGAGAGTGGACAGATACCCGGACCACATATGTGGATGAGATGGTGAGACACACAACTCTGACAACACACAAGATAGCTTTAGCTATCATGCCAAAATAATAATGTGGTGTCAACATAACAGCCACCAATAACATTAAAGGTCATATGAGTTATATTTGTGAAAGAGCCGTACTGAATCAGTCAAGAAGTACATGCCTTTATCCTGCTTGGCACATGGATGTGTCACCTGGGTCGTGATAAGGTGGTCCTGAGGATGGAAACTTAGGATGCCAAGAAAATACTATACAATGTAGGCTTTACTTCTAGCATTGGCCTATTTTGCTGACAGACTTGAAACACAGCCAGTTCATATCTTTCAGGGAATTGTCATTTGTTTTTGAGTATAATTCCTAATTAATGCAGAAACTTTTTCTGACCATTTAAACTGCGATGTGCTAATAGGCACATAGTTGTTAATCACTATTGTAATTAATGGGCAAAGCTGCAGAGCTTCCATCAAGGGCCAACTAAACAGCAGCATTGAGATAGTGTTATCAATGTGCATTTGTCATGTGCAGTAAAGAGAGATGCAAATTGTCAGTGGCCCAGGATCTTGGTGGCAGCTGCTGCTGTTGCACTGCCTGCATTGCAGAAATTCAGATGCAACTAAGAGCAGGCTGCATTCTGGTAACAGCAGTGTGGAGTCACAGCTGGATGCATGGAGATCAAATTCTTGCCTCTTGTGCATATGATAAGATTTTTATTCTGAGGCAGGTTGATCTGCCTCTCTCTCTCTCTCTCTCTCTCTCTCTCTCTCTCTCTCTCTGTGCATTCACAGTTACATGTGTATGTGTGCACAGGGATGCTTACATTTGTCCCCAGGATGTGGTGGCCCAAAGTTGAGAATGATTAAATACTGAGACACTATTTCTTGCTATACCCAAAGTTCATTTTGGCTAGTCTAGCTGACCAATTAGGTCTGGGGGTCCACTGTCTTTGCCTCTTTGAAAGCTGATATTTCAGGTAAATTCTGTGCCCAGCCAGATTTTAACGGTGGGTGCTAGGAATCTGAACTTTAGTTCTTGTGTTTGCACAGCAGGGGCTCTACAGGCTGAGCGATGTCCTCTGCCCAAGACAGTCCTCTTTTTAGTTTTGGAGACAAGTTGCCTAGGCTGGCCCTTAGTTTTAAATCTTCCTGCCTCAGCCTCCTGAGTAGCGGGGGTTTGCAAACAGGTGCTTCCAAGCCTGGTTTAGTTTCTTCGTTTTTCTTAGTGTGGGCAGAATGTCAAGAGAAGGTCCACTCTTATCTTAGCGTGTGCATTCAGAGACCTGGCTGAGTATGACAAAGCATCCTCCTGTCAGTGGATAAAGTCACATCCTGGCATTGCTGTTGTCGGCTTCTAGCAGCATGGGAATGCCTGGTGCATTGTCTCATCACAGGAGCTACTATTTGTCACAACATTTTATGGCCTTAAAATATTTTGTGTGCAAAAGAAAACTATCATCTATTTAAATGTTACATTTGAAAATGCAATCAACGAGCAGCCAAATGAGTACTTTAGCCTTGACCCATAAAACATAAGAACGTGAGACATTGATTTTTAATTTCTTTCTAAAGACAATTATAACATGAAGGAAAGTCTAAGTTAAATTTATAATCACAGTATCTGTGACTTAGAGCAGGTTGTATCTGGATAATGGCAGGATGAAGTCACAAAAGGAAGGATGGCGTGGGCATCACCAGTGATCATGAAAGACAGCACCATGAAAATTGAAACAGTTCTCTTCCTGGGACTTTCTTATCAAGGAGCTAATTTCCCCTCATTTCCTGAATACTTTTCCCCAAGAATCAAGGTAACAGAAATCTTTAATTTTGAAAACATCCAGTTGGAGCTTTTACCCAGCAGACCAGTGTCCTTAGCTTGTCAGCTTCGAGTCTGAGTCCTGAGGAGTCAAAGTGACCCATGAGCCCACAGAATTAAAACTTCATCAAATGAACCCAACCCACAGAAACCAGCAAGACAATAAACTACAGTTCCTCTTAAATATTATGTGTTCTACATCATTTTATATGCAGTATATATATTAAAGACAAATTTGTGCTGTATAGCTCAAGCTGGAATAGAACAAGTCAGTTTCCTGCTTCAGCAACACCCCCCCTCCCCCGCCTCCTCCACCACACCTGCTTATGTAAAGTTTCTGTTTTGAAGTGAAATCTCACCAGGTTAGCTAGAGCTCATAAGTATTAGAGAATGACTTTAGAGTATCTTTACCTCCCGAGTGTGGAATTACAGGTATGCACCACCATGCCTAGTTTTATGCTGGGGATCAAAGCCAGGGCTCTGGGCATGCTTGGCAAATATTCTACCCCCTCAGTTTTCTTTTTCCTTTCCAGTCCAGAATGTAGATTATTGTGTCACAGACTGTTGGAGATGGGTAAAACCACAGCCAGGAGCTGCATGACTGCTCTACTTTGAAAGTCAGCCAGAGGAAGGACTGTCATAGCAATGTCACAGTGCTCTCACCTTCTCCCAAACTGCAGGTGCCGAGCAGAAGCAGAAAGGTGGGAGGAAGGGTCTCCTCTATTGTCAGTCAAGCACTGTCCCTAATCACCAAGGCAGGCACTCAGAACTCACGCCATCCCTTCTCATTTCCTAGGAGCTGTAATTGTAAATGAAAAGCACTATTGCAACACATCCAATTATAACCAGATTCTCATCCCCCAGGACTCATTGAAGAAGAAAAAATGTATTTATGGCTGCGAGAAGCTGTTAGTCTCTGCAGTTACGGCTGAGCATGGTTCCGCAGCAGCTGCAAGATGGGCACTCCCTGCCCTTCATCTCTCCAGAGATTCACCCTCTCGGGTCTCAGCAAATTAGGCCCCGGTGCTGGTTTCATGAGGACCTTGGTTAGGATCCACTGAGCAAGATTTCTTCTGCAGCCTTTTAGCCCAGCACCATCCATTCTAGCTAGCTGGAATCTGGTTAGCACACAACTTCTCCTTAGCTATCGAAAATAGCATTTGTGGTAGAAAAATTAAGAAGGCAAATTGCTCTTGAAAAATGAAAAAAAAAGACAACTTACTTTATGGTTTTGGCTGGACAACTGATTCCTAATACTTAAAAAAATAAAGGGCAAGATGGAAAGGGTGGTGGCACGAGCCTTTAATCCCAGCACTTTAGAAGCAGAGACAGGTGGACTTCTGTGAGTTACAGGAGACTCTGTCTAAAAAACAAAAAGAATGAAGGACAAGTCACCTCTTTAAAAAAATATATATTTTTTTTTTAAATTAAAAGTATGTGAGAATGCACACATGAAAACGTACACTGAGGTGCCCAAAGTGGCCAGAAGAGGGCATCAGATCACCTGCAGCTAGAATTTCAGCTGTTTGTGGGACTTTGGACTTGTTACCAGAGTGCTGGGATTTAAACTATGTATGGTTCTTGTGTTTATGTAGCAAGGCCTCTTAACTACTGAGCCATATTTCCAGCTCCAGATTCCCATTCTACTCACTCAGACCTCCTTCCAACAAAGGATTTCCAGAACATCTTTTCCATCTTCAAAGAGGATGTAAATGAAGGGCTGACAGATGTTAGCAAAATTATTGCCACAATCTTGTGTAATATAATCATCCAGTCATGCTTGTCTCATCACCTTGCCACATTCTTTTGGTTGAAATAAGTTGAAGCTCGTAGTCATACTTAAGGGAAGGACACAGGGAGTATGAAGTAGCCAGGAAGGAGGGGTGTAGCTACCTAAGGTTCATAGACACATTTGAAACATCCAACTCTAACAGGGTCATCCCTATAAAATCCCAAGTGCCACTGTGTCTTATCCCCTCACCAGTAACAGCAACAAGACCAATAAAGACAAGATCCTAATCAAATTTCTGAGGAGCATCTTGGCTTGGGGAGATGGGAAAGGGGCATGTAGGGTGAGAAAAAGGGTCAACGTTCACCCCCGGAATATTCATCAAAAGAAGCATCTTTGATATATCGATGAGAGACTGAATTTCAAATGAAAACATGTATCAGAAGCAGATCAGGAGCACCCACTGTCATGGATGTTGGGATCATGTTTGATCTGGCATGATACGATGACTGGGTCTATGAACAGAGAGGCCTCATGCCCCGTGGACTTGGGATGGTGGACGAGAGGCATGATGAGAGTGGGCAGGAGACACTTAGATACTTATGTATGTTTCTACATAGTAGGACTTTATTATTATAATAACAGAGAGACAGAGAGCTCTCCCAGGAAGGGAGAAGGCCCAAGTTCTGATGTCAATCCCCATTTACGAATCGCCCCCCCCCCCCACTCTCTCTTGGTTCTTCGAGAGACGTGACAAGAAGCAGCTTAGACTGTTTCTACACAAAATGACTCTATTATTATAATAACAGAGAGGGAGAGAGGAGAAAGAGGGAAAGAGAGATAGAGATCTCTTCCAGGAGGGAAGAAGCAAAAGAGAGTGGTGGGTGGTGGAAATTCTTTTTAAATGGGGCTGACATCAGAACTCAGGGCAGGGTGGAGCTTCAGAGACTGGAGCAGAGTCCTAACAATGGGAACAGGACATCATGAAGGTGGTTGAGTGGTCTCAGAGTAGGAAAATGGCAGGCTTCCTGAATCAACCAGGGATGGCCCTTTACTGCTTCTGAAAGAAGGCAAGAACCCCCGTGTCGAACATATGACACTCACAAATGGCCTTGGGCCAAGATTTTCTTCCCTTATCCTCTGCCCCTCCCTCTCCTTATTCCCCCCCCCTTCCCCTCTTCTTCTCTCTTTGCATCCTTCTCCTC
>PVIH01007810.1:6548-21232 GCA_004025045.1 Sigmodon hispidus
CTTTTAAAAAAAAAAAAAAAAAAAAAAAAAAAAATAATAAACAGCATGCTAATTTGTTTCCCTTGGGACATTTTATTCCAAAAAGGAAGGTGTGAAAACAAAGGTGTACCTTCAGCTTGTTACTTCAGCCTATTTGATTTATTCTGCCCTGGAGACTAGAACTTCATCCTGTTGATTTTGAGTCTTTTACCATAATTCTGGAATATTTTGCATTTTAATAAAATACGAGACTGAGGAGATGGCCCAGTTAGTTAACATGCTTACCTTGCACTTGATCCTAGCCCTGGGAAATGGAACAGTCAGGTCCCTGGTGCTCTGGCTACCCAGATTAGCTTTCTTGGTGAGTTCCACGAGGCCCTGTCTCCAACCTCCCTCCAAAACCCCAACCCCAAACCAAACCAAACAACATGGATGGTGGTTGGGAATTAACACCCAAGGTTGTTCTGGTCCCCTCACACATGTGCATATGTGCATTTGTGCATGCACCTCCCTCTTGAAAAAAAATACAGGACTAATAGTTTGATAAATAAACTTATGTACTTTTTGGAAACTGAGAAAAATACTTAGACATTGTTAGACTGATTTAATTTCTTTGTTTCTTATTAGTTTTTAAAATCTTATTTCCAATGACCATGGAATATTTCCTTGTGACTGGCTAGCCTCCTGAACCACAGAATCTAAAATATTGTGTACTGAAGTCATCTTTGTCTGGTAGGGTTTACATGGTTTTGAAGGTTTATGTATGCATGCATGTATGTATGTATGTATGTATGTATGTATGTATGTATTTTATGTATATGGATGTTTTGTCTGCATGTACATTTGCAAATCAGAAAAAGGCATTGGATCACATGGGACTACTGATATAGATGGTTGTGAGCTGCCATGTGGGTGCTGGGAATTGAACTCAAGACTTCTTGAAAAGCAGCCAGTGCTCGCTCTGGCTGAGCCCCTACATAAATTTTCTATTAGTCTAGATCTTCTCAGGTTGTTGTTTATCATAGTCTGTGCTATGCATAAAAGTTTCTCTGTTGTACTTATGCACAACAATGTGTATCAATAACTTCTGGAGTCTGTTGTTCTGAGAATGTAAAGTCAGAATTTAAAAGGACTTGTTTTTCAGCAATGGGAAACAGAAGTTGGGTCATTGTTACGACTTTTCAATATTTTAGTTCTGCTTAGATTGTGTGTGTACATCCGTGTGTGTGTGTGTGTGTGTGTGTGTGTGTGTGTGTATGTGTGTGTGTGTGTGTGTGTGTCTGTGTGTGTGTGTGTCTGTGTGTGTGTGTGTGTGTGTGTGTGTGTTCATGCTCATGCATGCATATGTGCTTGTGCTTGATTCCGAATGGCTTCAGTAGGCGCATGTACTTGAATGTTGGTTTCCATTTGGTGGACTGTTAGGAAGGATTAGGAGGTAAGGCCTTGTTGGAGAAGGTATGTCACTGGGAATGGCCTTTGAAACTAAACATGCCAGGCTTAGTTTCTGTCTGCCTCCATCTTGTGAATCAGAAGGTAAGTTCTTAGCTACTGCTTCAGCACCGTGCCTCTCTGTAACTGTGCTCCTTGACAATGAGGTCATGGACTAAATCTCTGAATCTGTAAGCAAGTTTCCAGTTAAATGCTTCTAGACTATCTGGGTTCAATTTCCAGCATCCACATGGTGGGTCACAGCTGTCACCCCCAGTTCCAGGGGATCCCATACCTTCTCTTGACCTTCTCACTCTCCAGGCACACAACTGGTACACATATTTATGGGCAGGTAAAACAATTGTACATGTAAAATAAAAATAGCTGACCAGGGGCTGGAGAGATGGCTCAGCGGTTAAGAGCACCATCTGCTCTTCCAGAGGACCCGGGTTCGATTCCCAGCACCCACATGGCAGCTAACAATTGTCTGTAGTTTCAGTTCTAGGCAAACACCAAGGCAAATAAATAAAGTTTTTTTTTTTTTTTTTTTTTTTTTTTTTTTTTTTTTTTTTTTTTAAATATCTGACCAGACACAGTGGGAAATGCCTTTAATCCTAGCACTTGGGAGGCAGAGGAAGGTCTCTGTGAGTTTGAGGCCAGTCTGGCTTACATGGTGAGTTCCAGGATGGCCAGGGCTGCACAGAGATGCCCTGTCTAAAAACAAAACAACAATAACAATAAAAAACACAATAATGGTAACAACAAAACAATAAAACTCCCTAAAATTAAGAATTAACTGTTATCATGGGCTGAGAGATATAACTCAGCAATTAAGGGCACTTGTTCTTACAGAGTAACAGCAGTCTGTAACTTCATTTCCAAGGGATCTGGTGCCCTCTTCTGACCTCCATAGACACCAAGCACACATGAATGAAAAACACTCAGACACATAAAATAAAATCTAAAAATTTATAGGAAGTACTACATGGAAAATTTTAAGCATACACGAAAGCAGAAAGAATACTATAATGATCAGTCCTGTATGCCTGTTTCTTTTCATTAATTATCAATAGCAATGGTCAATATTCATGGAAACCTTAATATATTTAAATGCAATCCAAGAATAATTTCATTCAGGAATACTCTAGTTTACATTTAAAAAGAGAAGGTTTAAACTATTACCATTCACTGTATTTTTAAAAGTAATAATAAAGCCTGGGGAGATGGCTCAGTGGTTAAGAACACTTGTTATTCTTGAACAGGGCCTAGCTTTAATTCCTAGGACCTACATCATGGCTCATAATCAACCATAATGATTCCAAGGGATCCAGTGCTCTTTTCTGACCTTCTAGGTACGTTCTTGGTGCACTTAAAGACACAAAGGCAAAACATTAATACATATAAAGTCAATCTTAAAAATAATTATTCTTTAGTATTATCGGCTTCATGACTTTTCAGTTTTTATGTTTTGCTTGAATCTTCACAGTAGACTATTAATATCTACTAGTTTCAGTTTTGAGTGGAAAACTTGTTTTTCAAAACAATCTAGTAGTAGAGGATGTAAATGTCAAATTTTTGCCTTTAAGACTATGTTAGATGGGCTGTAGTGGTGCACACCTTTGATCCCATACAGGTGGAACTCTAAGTTTGAGGTCAACCTGGTCTACAGATGGAGTTCTAGGACAGCCAGGGCCACACAGTGAAACTCTGTCTTGAGGATCTAAAGAAAAGAAAAAGACTATGTTAGCTGAGCCTAATGGTACTTATTTTTAATTACAGCTCTAGGGAGGCAGAGGCAGTTGCATTTCTGAGTTTGAGGCCATCCTGGTCTACAGAGTAAGTTCCAGGACAGCTATATTTATACAGAGAAACCATGTTTTAAAAAACCATTGTAAATAAAAAGAGATTGGTATTGTATTTTTTAGGGTTTTTATTCCTGTGAAGAGACATCAAAACCATGGCAACTTTTATAAAGGATAACATTTAATTGGGGCTGGCTTACAGTTAAAAGGTTTAGTCCATTATCATCACGGCAGAAAGGATGGTGTTGTGCAGGCAGACATGGTGCTGGAGGAGCTGAGAGTCCTACAAATTGACCCATAGGTAGCAGGAGGAGACTGAGACACACTGGCCAGGCTTGAGCATCTGAGACCTCAAAGCCCACCCTCGGCGATACACTTTCTTCAACAGGGTCACACCTTCCAATTTTACCACTGCGGGCGTCAGGGGTTGGCGTGGTGTCTGGTGAGATGGCTCAGAGGTTAAGGAAACTGACTATTCTTCCAATTTTGCCACTCTCTCTGAGCCCATGGGGCCATTTTATTCAAACTACCATAGTTATACAAAGTATTATTTTGTCCTTTTGGATTTCAACCACCTTTAGTTTTCAAATTTAGAATTATAGCTTTTAGCCTCCGGGAACTATTTTCTTTCTTTCTTTCTTTCTTTCTTTCTTTCTTTCTTTCTTTCTTTCTTTCTCTCTCTCTCTTTCTTTCTTTTCTTTTCTTTCTTTTTATAGGACAGTAAGCACCTTTATTACATGAGCTATTAATGATGGTTTATTTGCCTTTCCAGACTTTGATCTTCCTCAGATAGAACTCAAGCTCCTTGCCTTCCAGCACATAGCCATCTGCTCTGCCACACTGGCCTGGTCTTGAGGCAATACAGGCAAGAAGCTTGCCCTGCTGGAGCTGCTCCTCCAGGAGACTGCTCATTTTGGCGTTCTTTTTCCTTTCATTGTATTTCTTTTGAATTTTCTTTGATTGCTTTTGTTTAATATTTCTTCCACTTCAGGATTCAGCTTGGCCCCCTTCTTCCGGTCCAGGGGCAGTGCATAGTGGGACTTATACCACTGTCGGTATGAGGTGCTGTCAGTAAGCACAATACAATTCTTCACCAGGGTCTTGGTGCGGACCAGCTCATTATTGGATGCATTGTAGACAACATCAATGATCCTTGTTTTGCGAGTACAACACTCAGAGCCCCAGGAAAAGTTTCCCACATCTAATCTTAGGGCACGGCACTTCTTATTGCCTCCTCGAACTCGGACCGTGTGTGTATGAGGTCCAGTCTTAGTGTTGGCAGCAGGCCGTCCAAGCTCATACTTTGGCTTCTTGTGGTAGGGCTTCCGCTTACCCCCATCTTGTGGGGCTTGTGCCAGTTGTACCGTGAGATGCCCATCGCTCGGCGCTGGCTGGAAAGAAGAAGCGCAAAGCTTCACGGGCCGATTACACTATTTTCTAATGTAATAAATTGTTAAGAAATATTTATGGGGATTAGAGAGGTGGCTCAGCAGTTAAGAACATTTGCTGCCCTTGTAGAAGACCTGAGGTTGTTGTACTTTGTTGGGTGACTCACAATTGCCTAGAACTCAAGCTCTAAGGGGATCTAGGACCTTTGTCCACCATAGGCCAAAGGTACATTCACATGTACCCAGGTCCTGTCCTACACATAATTTAAAGTAATACAAAGAAATATTAAATAAATATTGAAAGGACCAGGCATGGTAGACATGCGTTTAATCTCAGCACTTAGGAGGCTGGGACACTTATCTGTGTGTTACAGTCCAGCTATGGCTACACTGTGAGACTGTCTCAAGAAAAAATATTGATAAGGTTATAAAATCTAAATAAAGCAAGTAGCACAGTGTACCAAAGTGCCTTGTGAGTTGTGTGCTTGTGAAATGCAGAATGATGGAGTCCCGAAGCAGAGTGACTTAGAACCATGGTACCTACGGGACATTTAAGCCTGTATTCTGTTCCATAACAGCTGCCATGGACAGGTGTTCCCGAAGGCAGTTACTTCCTAATTAATTACATATACACTGTACCTCAGTAAGATTAAAAAAAAAAAAAAGGAACAAGGCTTCTGTTCGGTCATTGGTTTTGGTCATTGTTTTCACACTCCCCACGTGCAAAAGATGAGACATGGGACTAGGCAGGAATGGTGTGATACACCTGTAATAGGACTTGGGATGCTGAGGCAGGAGGATCATGGCTTCTAGGCTATCTTGGCTGCACAGTGTAAGTCATCTAAAGTCACAGCTCCATGGTTAGTGTTCTCTGTGTACTTTCAATGCCAATGTTTATGTGTCTAAACTTGTTTTTAGGCAACTACTCTAAGGGTGAGGAAGTTAGAAGAGAACATTGAAGCAGAAAGAGCAGCACATTTGGAATCAAAATTTAATTCTGAAATTATTCAGGTAAGATGCAAACATATCTTTTGGCATGAATTTTCTCAGGTTATAACAGCTAGGAAACTAAGGTGTGTGTTGAAAATGGTACCTCAATGCTGTGACACTGTATTTAGGGTAAGCATATAATTTCAAAGTAATATAAAAAGCATATTTTATTAGGGGAGATGGCACTCTGTAGCCTCAGGCCATGGTATCACCACTGTCTGTTGTTAAGCCTTGTCTCATCTGTGGGTGCATTTGTAGTGCATTGGAAGAGTGCACTGTTTGTGCCAGAGTCTCAGTGGCTTGTTTCAGTGTTAGACAGCTTTCTGTGACTATAATGGAGTACATGAGATGACCTAACGTACAAACCTTAACTTTAAAGACAGGTTTTATTTGGCTTATGCTTCTTAAGTCCATGATTAAGTAGCCCCATTTCTTTGGTTCTCTGGTGAAGCACCTCATTATGGTGGGAGTACGCTCACCTCTCACTTCATGAGCCAGGAATCAAAGCAAGAAAGAGGATGAAGCAGGTTCCCATATTCTTGCCTATGCAGGGGCCTACCGAATGGTCTCCCAGGTCTGTGGTACAGTAGCCTAAGTAGTGCTGTTCTGGGCACTAGGCTTTTGACACTTGGATTCAAGGTCCAAACTGTAGCATCTTGAAAAGCATGAAATATTACCATGTGATACCTTGCAGAGTATTTTGTTTCTACCTTGTCTGCTTATTCTTGTTCTTCTCACTGTTTTTCTAGGCTTAGCATCCTGTGTACACTGGTCTGGACTTTGCTGTTTTTAGGATGTATGAACAATACATTATTCTGTAACACCCATAGAGAATATTACAGACTCTGCTCAAAGTAGTATATAGCTACTTAAGAGCGATATATCATTGCTTGAGAGATGTACTTTGTGTGTTTATTCTGTTGTTGGTAGACACAAGGCATCTAATTTTAAGATGTTTATTATGCAAAATTTTAAATACATGAAAAAGTTGACAGATTATTAAAATCAACTCCCAGAATACCCATCACCCTTAAACCTACCTCAAGTCAGTTGTGTTTTGTAGTTATCACCTACCCTGTCCTGATTCCAGATTGTAAGGAAATCTAACTTACCAAGTCATATCACCCTGAATAGTTAAGTCAGATGGTGCTGTTTGACTCTAAAGGTTTTTCTTCTACAGTAAAGAAAAAAAAAAACCCTTTTTTGTATAACCTGTTGAGTCCATATAATATTGCTTGTATGTATGTTGGCACAGGTTGGTAGAATTTGCTGAATGAAGCATTGGTAGGAGGATCTGGGGTTTGAAGCCAGCTTGTTTATTTTCTTTTTAACCAAAACAGGAAGAAAGGAATGTTTAGACAAATGGTAATTTGTTGTTGCTAAAATGGTCTATTTAATTTAAAATGACTTCTCTGTCATCTGGTAGTTACGGATTCGAGACCTTGAAGGGGCTTTACAGGTAGAAAAAGCCAGCCAGGCAGAGGCTGTTGCTGATCTGGAAATGATCAAGAATGAATTTAAAGAAGTTGAAAGTGCATACGAACGAGAAAAACATAATGCACAAGAAAGCTTTACAAAACTGAATTTGTAAGTATCTTATGGTAAAATTTTAAATTTGTGTGAAGGTTTTATGATTGCTGAGTTTGACTATGTAGTACTTTATATAATAATATAAAGCGCTATTAATGTCTATGGGAGACCAGAGAGGAAAGGTCTTCATAAGACATATACACTAGAAAGTAAATATATCAATGAATTTGTCTTTTTAAAATTAATATAGTCATGTCTCAAACATATTAATTTATAAACTACATGGTGAGTTATACTTAGGTTTTTTGAACTGCAGAAATAATAGTATTAATTACAACTATTGGGAAATGTGCGTTATGGTTCACTATGTACATGGTTAACAAATAATTTAATTTAACATCCTATGAGGTAGCTACCTTTTATTTATCTTGTTTTTTTCTGTGTGTATGATATGAGTATCATATGTTTGTGTGTGTGCACCTATGAATGTACATTTGAAGACTGGAGGTTTATGTGGAGTGTCTTCCTCAGTTGCTTTCCATATTTTGCATATTATTTCCAATAATGCTGTCATTATTATTACTGCTGAGGCTAAGTCTCTCAGTGCATCTGGAGCTCTCCAATGTATCTAGACTGATTGGTCAGTAAGCTCCAGAGATCTACCTGTATCTATTCCCCAAGAGCAGGAGTTACAGATCCCAACTCACATCTTCATGCTTGTATGGCATGTACATTACTGATTGGGATTTCTTCTTGTCTTAGTTAGGGTTTCCACTGCTGTGGAGAGACACCATGACCTTGGCAACTCTTGTAAAGGAAACATTTAATTGAGGTTGGCTTACAGTTTCAGAGCTTTAGTCCATTATCACCATAGCAAGAAGCATGGCAGCATGCAGGCAGACATGGTGTTAGAGAAGGAGCTGACAATTCTACATTTTGATCCACAGGCAGTAGAAGGGGAGTCTGTCACACTGGGCCAAGCTTGAGCGTGTGAGACTCCACAGTGGCACACTTTGGCCAACAAGGTCACACCTCCTAATATTGCCACTCTCCATGGGTCAAACATTTAAACACAGGAGTCTATGAGGGCCATTCCTATTCAAACCACCTTTCAAACCATCTTTTTTTGGGGGGGTGGGGGTGGGGTTTGAGACTGGGTTTCTCTGTGTATCCCTGACTGTCCAGAAACTGACTTTGTAGACTAGGCTGGCTTTGAACTCAGAGATCTGCCTGTTCCTGCCCCCTGAGTGTAGGGATTAAAGGCATGTGCCACCATTGCTTGGTTTTCCTCTACCTTTTAATACCAGTTTTTCAGACATGAAAATAGAGTCTTAACAAGGGTAAGAACTCAGTTCACAAGTGGCATCAGCATCAGACTCCTGCTGATTGCTACCTTTTCTAGTTCAAAAGCCTTTAATCTGGAAGAGTCTATAAAATACTGCAAAAATTTGGAAGATTTTAGTATTTCAAAAAATTCCTTAGTAGTTGACATTTCAAATCATCTCTAAAATAAGAGTCAAACTATCATTCTCTCTCTCTCTCCCTCCCTCTCGTCAGAGTATATTCTATGTGTCCTTAGCTGGCTTAGATTAGTTATTTAGATCAGGCTGGCCTCAGATTTACAGAAATATGCCTGTTTGTGCCTTCTACTTGTTTGGATTAAAGGTTCATGCTACCACACCTAAATATCTTTTCTATTTTTGTATTGAGATGGAGTTCCATATAGTTGTTCAGGCTGGTCATGAACTTTTTATAAAGTCCTGATAGCCCTCAAACTTGGAATGCTCTGCTTCATCCTTCCTAGTCACCTAGAATTACAGCCATGTTCTATTATGTTTAGCTTAGGAAGTACTTCTTAACCAAGATATATTTTTCCTTTAAAAAAAGTTTATTACTTTTGTGGGGGCATTTTGTAGAGGGTGTGCCTTTGAAGGGTGTACATGTGTCCTCAGTACTTTTCTGCTTACTCTGCCTCCTGGCTGCCATGTTTGTGGCTGCTCCACCACATTATCTTTGCCATGATATTCCATCTTAATCTGGGCCCTTCAGCAGAGAAGCCAGCATACCAAGTCTGACACTTAGAAAACCAGCAGCAGTAGTACATTCTATAACATTTTTATTTAATGTGTGAGTGTGCGTGTGCACGTGCGTGCATGTGTGTGCGTGTGCGTGTGTGTGTGTGTGTCTGTGTGTATGTGTATGTGTTTAGGTCAGAAAACAACTTGCAGGTGTTGGTTTTCCCCTACATGTGGGTCCAGGAATTGAACTCAGAATCTGCAGCAGCTGATTTTACCTGCGGTGTCATCCTGTTGGCTCCTTCTCTGGTTTTAAAGTTGTCCTCTTTTTTTGTTACAGTGGAAACAAGTGACTAATACAGCCCCTTAGCTATTTTTTTATTTCCACATGACTGTATTATAACAATACAGGTTAATAACAACTATGTAGTATTGATAACAAATAATTAAAGCCCTTGTATTCATTGACAGTGTCTGCAGATCTTTTCTCCTATCCCACTGTTTCTTTCCTTGTGTGTAATGTGAAAACTGTTTGTGTTTATGTGAGGTATGAGAATGATGTTGCTTGAGGGATGAGAATGTGTAAGTTAATGAGTACTAACTATACACCTGACTATACATCTTAGGGGGGATAGATTATTATTATTATGATTTTGGTTCTCTCTTTTGAGACAGGGTCTTTCTAGATAGTTGTGGCTGTCCTGCAACTCACTCTGCAGACCAGGTTGGACTTAAACTCACACAGACCCACCTGCTTCTGCCTCATGGGTGCTGGGATTGAAGTTGTGGACTACAGTACCAGGCAGGGGTGGATTTATTCTAGCTCACAGCTCAGGATGGAAAAGGTGTGGTGTCAGGACAACTTTTGTCCATGGTGGCAGGAGCATGAGGTTGCTTGGTCACATCTTATTGGACCAGGAAGTGGAACACACAGTTTGTAAATGGCGCTAGACTATACCTTTCAAAGCTCATTGCTCAGTGACCCAATTCCTTCAGCTGGACCTTAGTTCTCAAAGTTTCTTGAACCTTCTAGAACAGTGTCATGTGCTGGGGACTAAGTGTTCAAATGCATGAACCAATGGAGGATAGTTCATATTCAACACACAACAACGAGTCACTTCATTTTCTGCTTCTGGCTCTTTTTGCAGAATCTTTGAAAATTAATTTTAGTTAGCCTATAAAGTACTGATTTTTTTGTTTTGTTTTTACATTGGAATAATATTTATTTTCATGATCATGAACTACATCTTTTTTCCTTTGTCTTTTTATATTTCTTTTTTTATTATTATGAATAAAGAAGTCATATTTTCTATCCTTGTATATCCTTATTCAAGGTCCCTTTCCCCTCCCACCATATCAGGTCATTCTCTCTTCTCCACATCTCCCCATCCCCACCATGGGCAGGCGGTCCCAAGGTCCCACAGTCCCAATATTGCTTAGTTCAGCCTCCACTCCTGGCAAGTCCAGTTTTCTCCCCCCAACATCAAGACTGAGTCAGGTGTTTCTCTAGGGGGAGTGGGATCCAAGGTGCATAAACTACATCTTACAGTTTAAAAATCTTATGAAAAGTTCATACACTTATGCAATGTACATTAATAATATTATTTCTTCACTCTCCTCTCCTACTTCCCATCACATCTCCCTCTCAACTTCTTGTCCTTCTTTTGTAATTATTTACTCATTTTTTAACCCACTCAGTCCAGTAGGTGCTGCTTATACATGTAGGGGTGTGCAGCCATGTACTAGGGAATGGACAACCCCCTAGTGGCCACACGCCTAAGGACAAGTCAGTCTCCCTCCCTGTCCTCAAGGCGGAGAGCCTCAGGAAGGGTGGGCAGGGCCCTTGTCTGCATGCTGGCGATTTTAACTGGTCGATCCTGTGGAGGTGAGTTCTTGTGTGCAGCAGCATGTCACATCCAGAAGACTTTATTTGCAGCATTCTTCTCTATCTTCCAGCTCTTACATTCTTCTGGCCTTCTCTTCCTTAATGTATTGAACCAAATACTCACAGTTACTTATTTTTAGCACTGTAAACAGTGATGTATCCATGTACTAATTACTCACTTCAATAAGAAACCTTTCTGGGGCTGGAGAGATGGCTCAGTAGTTAAGAGCACTTGTTGAAGAAGACATGGGTTCAGTTCCCCGAACATACATGTCAGCTCACAACCATCTACAACTCCAGTTATTCTGACTTTAAGGACACTGCACACACAATCATACATGGAAGAACCCACTCATAAAATATAAATAAATAAATTTTAGGAAGTGAAGCTTCTCTGATCAGGGTTGGTAGCATCACAGATCTATAGATATAAGCATAAATATTTAGAAGGCAGCTTGATACCATGAACATTTAGAAAAGCATCAATAGATTCCTCCCAGGGCCTATGGCTTCTGTAGCCATGGATTTTGACCATGTTTACAGCACCAGGCATGGATTCCCTCTTGTGGGGCAGGCCCAAGTTTCAGTCAAGAGAGTGTATTATTATCATTACCTCCATAAATGGCATTGCTACTGTTGTACCAGTTGGCACATCTTGCCTGGGAGGTCAGTACTGTAGCATCCAGGGTCCAGTACTGGATAAGATCACTCATACCTTCTCTACCACAGCAGCCTATATTGTACCTTCTAGAACTAGGAAATCTAGATATCAAGGAGAGCTACCTGGTCATTCCAATATTGATTTCTCTATGTTCTGCAACCAAAGTGTGTGGTGTCTTTAACAGTAGGGTCTTAACATCTGGTTCTCTTAGAAGCCATAGCAGTGACAGTAGCTGGGTTCATCTGGACCTTCTTTGACCAGTAACCTGGTGGAAGGCTTCTAAGTTTGCTTTCTGTTGCTGTGATAAACACTGTGACTGAAAACAACTTGGGGAGGACAGGGTTGATTTGGCTTACATGCAGGATCATAGTCCAGGATTGAGAGAAGCCAAGGTAGGAACTCAAGCTGAATATGACCCTGGAGGCAGGAACCATGAAGGAATGATGTTTACAGGCTTATGCCTCATGACTTACTCAGCTGGCTTTTTTATATAACCCAGGACCACCTACTCAGGGGTGATACCACCCACAGTGGGTTGGGATCTCTCATTAATCAGGAATATGCCCCACAGATTTTTGCCTATAGGTCAGTCTGATGGAGGCATTTTCTCAATTGAGGTGCTTCTTTGACCCTAGCTTGTGAAATTGGCAAAAAACTAACCAGTACAGAAGATGACTTGTGTCCAGCACTGAGATTTTTGTTTAATTACCCATGTCTTCTGAGAATAGCATTGCTCATTATGTGGGGTACCCTTAGTCATCAAACTTCCTTTTAAGAAATTTTTAAAAATTTATTTATTTTTATTTTATCTGAATTGGTGTTTTACCTGCATATATAACTGTGGAAAGATGTCAGATCTTGGAATTACAGTCAGTTGTAATTGGATGCCATGTGGATGCTGGGAATCGAACTCAGGTCCAATGGAAGAGCAATCAGTGCTCTTCTCTGAGCCATCTCTTCAGACCCCAACCAAGGCAATTCTTAAAAAGAAAACATTTAAGTGAGGTGGCAGCTTACAATTTCAGAGGTTTAGTCCATTATCATTATGGTGTGGGGCATGATGATGTGAAGGGAGCATGGTTGTGTGCAGGCACAAACGATGCTGGCTACTTCTTGATCAGAAGGCAACAGGAAGTGGCATGTCTCACTGGGTGCTATCCAACATATATAAGACCTCAAAGCCTGCCCCCATAGTGACACATTTCCTTCAACAGGGCCAAACCTACTCTAACAAAGACACACCTTCTAATAGCGCCACATCCTATGAGATTATTGGAGGCCAATTACGTTCAAACTGCCACATTCCACTCCCTGGCTCCCATAAGCTTGTGACAATATCATAATGCAAAATGCTTTTAGTATAACCTCAAAAGTCCCTCTAGTCTATCGCAATCTCTGTTTAAAGTCCAAAGTTTAAAGTCTTCTGATATTCATGAAATTTCTTGCTGCAATCCCCTATAAAAGCAGATCACATTCTTCCAGTGTACAGTGGCATAGGCTATACATTATCATTCTAAAACCTAGGGAAGGGAGCAAAGTGAGGTTATACAGAACCAAAGCAAGACTGAAACCAGCTGGGCCAGCTCTAAATTCTGCATCTCTATGTCTGATGTCAAAATACTCTTCAGATCTCCAATTTCTTTTAGCTTTGTTAACTGAAGCACACTTCTTTGTTTTGGGCTAGTTCAATTCCCTTTTAGCAGCTCTCCTTGGTAGGTATCCCATGGCTCTGACATCTCTAACGTTTTGGGTTCTCTAAGACAATCCAGGCTTCAACCTCATAGCTTTATATAATGACTTCTCTAGGCCTCTATTCAGGGACATCCCTGACATATGCCTGGCCTCAGTGGTTTTCTCTATTCACTGAGGAAGGTTCCGTAACACCTTTATTCTGTCCTTAACTCTAAAGCTAGAGCTGTATGGCTGAAGCTGCCACGTTCTGCTGCTTGCTGGGGCTGGAACATGCCCCTTTATCTCAATACCATCTTCACCAGCTTTCCATTTTTGATTGTTACCTTCCCTGCCTAAGTTTGGTTGTCCTTGCACTTGCTCTGTAGACCAGGCTGGCCTTAAACTCAGAGATATGTCAGACTCTGCCTTCCCAGTGTTGGGATTAAAGTTGTGCACCACCATATCAGGCTCTAAGCTTTTTCTTTGGTTCCTTTTCACAAGTTGGAAATTTAGCTGAGTGGGATATTGCCCTAAAGCTGCTCACTACCTTTATTCCATTTTTTAATCTGTTTATTTTCTTGAGCATAGGATTTAGGTTTATTCTACTTTTTGGTGTTCCTTTTCTCCTTAAATTTTATGTTTTGTAATTTACCCTGATCAGTTTCTTCTTTTTCATTATACATCTTCACTAGAGTTAGCACTAATAACCACATGACAGAGTCTATACTTGGCTGTTTTGAGATTTCTTCTGCCTATGGAATTAATCTAAACTGGTGTTATATTTAGGAAGGGTCACCTATGCCAATGCATTGGTGGATATTTCCAACTTTCTTTTCTATCAAGTTCAGTGTGACTGAGTTTATGTTGAGGTCTTTGATTCACTTGGATTTGAGTTTTGTGCAGGATGATAGGCTTGGATCTATTTGCATTTTTCTACACACTACCATCCAGCTATGCCAACACCATTTTTTAAATATACTATCTTTTTTCCATTGAATATTTTGGGTCTCTTTGTCAAAGATCAGGTGTTCATAGGTTTTTGGGTTAATGTTGGGATCTTCAATTCTATTCCATTTATCCACAAGTCTGTTTTTATGCCAGTAGCAGGCTGTTTTTATTACTGTAGCTCTATAGTATAACTTGAAGTTGGAGATGGTGATGCCTCCTGAGGTTCTTTTGTTGAGCAAAATTGTTTTGGCAATCCTGGCTTTCCTGTTTTTCCAAATGAAGGTGAGTATTGTTCTTTCAAGGTCTGTAAAAAACGGTGTTGGGATTTTGATGGGCAGTGCATTGAATCTGTAGATTGCCTTTGGTAGAATTGCCATTTTTACTGTA
>PVIH01007810.1:21332-97198 GCA_004025045.1 Sigmodon hispidus
CCAGGAACATGGGAGAGCTTTCCATTTTCTGATATCCTCTTCAATTTCTTTCTTCAGTGATTTAAAATTTTTGTCAAATAGGTCTGTTACTTCTTTGGTTATAGTTACTCCAAGGTATTTAATACTATTTGCAGCTATTATGAAGGGTAATGTTTCCCTTATTTCTTTTTCAGCTCTTCTATCTTTAGTGTATAGAAGGTCTATTGATTTCTTTGAGTTAATCTTGTATCCTGCCACATTGCTGAAGGTGTTTATCAGCTGTAGCAGTTCCTTGGAAGAATTTTGTGGGTCACTTATGTATACAATCATATCATCTGCAAATAGAGATAGCTTCACTTCTTCTTTTCCAATTTGTATCCTCTTAATCTCTTTTCGTTCCCTTATTGCTTTAGCTAAAACTTTGGGAACTATATTGAATAGATAAGGGGAGAGAGGACATCCTTGTCTAGTTCCTGATTTTAGTGAGATTGCTTTGAGTATTTCTCCATTTAGTTTGATGTTGGCTGTCTGCTTCTTGCAAATCGCCTTTATCATATTTATTTATTTTCCCTGTATTCTTTATCTCTTCATGACTTACCATAAAAGAGTGTTGGATTTTGTCAAAAGTTTTTTCAGCATCTAAGGACATGATCATGTGCTCTTCTTTCCTATGATTTTGTTTATATGATGGATGACATTTACAGTTTTTGTATGTTGAACCATCCTTGCATTTCTGGGATGAAGCCTACTTGATTATGGTGGATGATTTTTTTTTTATGTTGTTGTATAGGGTTTGCCAGAATTTTGTTGAGAATTTTAGCATCAATATTCATGAGGGAAATTGGTCTGTAATTCTCCTTCTTTTTGCTTCTTTGAGTGGTTTGGGTAGTGATATTTCCTGTTATTTTTTGGTGGTAGCTTGTATGTATTTTCTTTCTCTGGGGTTCTTTTCTGTGGGATTATCGATTGTTTGTGGTCTCATGGGTGTATCTGGGATCCTTAGGTTGGAGTTTTTCCTCTAATGTTTCTGAAGGGCTGGATTGGTAGCTAGGTATTGTTTAAGTCTGAATGTGTCATGAAATATCTTGTTTACTCCATCTATGGTGATTGCTAGTTTTGCTAGGTATAGTAGTCTAGGTTGGCAGCCATGCTCTTTTAATATCTATATAACTTCTGACCAAGACCTTCTAGCTTTCATTGTTTCCATTGAATAGTCAGATATTATTCTGATGGGTCTGCCTTCATTGGTAAGTTGGCCTTTTCTTTTGCAATTCTTAGAAGTTTTCCTTTGTTTGTTATGGTTTGTGGCTTGATTATTATGTGACGAGTGGACTTTTTTTGGGGGTCAAATCTATTTGGTGTCCTGTAAGCTTCTTGTATCTTTATAAGCATTTCCTTCTTTAGGTTGGGAAAGTTTTCTATGACTTTACTGAACACATTATTTGTGCCTTTGAGCTGGTATTCTTCTCCTTTTTCTATTCCTATTCTCAGGTTAGGTTTTTTCCTGATATCCCAAATTTCCTAAACTTTTTGTGTTATGGCTTTTTTGGTTTTCATGTGTTCTTTGACTGATGAATCTATTTCTGCTATTGTGTCTTCCACTCCAGAGATTCTCTGTTCCATATCTTGGATTCTGCTGATTATGCTTGTATCTGTAGTTCCAGCTCTTTTCTTCAGATTTTGTATTTCCATCTTTGCCTCATTTTGTGCCTCTTTTATTGCTTCTATTTCACTTTTTAGTTTCTGAAATGTTTCTTTTATTTTTTGGTTTTCCTTTTCTTGGTTTTCTCTCAAGGTTTTGTTTATCTCTTCCAGCTTTTTGTTTGTATTTTCTTCTATTTCTTGAAGGGAATTTTCTACATCCTCTTTTAAGGCTTCTGTAATCTTCATAAAGGTGTTTTTTCTGTTGTTTCCTGTTTCCTCTTCATTGCTCCGTTTGGGTCTTGGTGTTGTAGCACCACCAGTTTCTTCTGGTGTTGCCTTGTTGTTCTTTATATTGTTATATATATTCTTGTACTGGTGTCTGCACATTGCTTCAGTGGTTCATCTTGAGTCAGCTCCTAGTCAGTTGGGGCTATTGGGCTTGTGTGTCTCCTGTCTGCTCTGAGCAAGGGGTCTTCACAATCTCTGACTCTACTCTGAGCATTTTTTTGTGTCTCAAAGGCACCTGATTATCTATGATGATGCAGCTCTACCTGGAGGTGGGGCCTGGCCATGGGAGGTCCTTTCTGTTAGGGGTTGCTGGAGAAGGCCCCTCCCAGTTAAAGCCTAGGGCCTGTCTGCTAGTAGGAGTCTGAGATCAGAACCTTGGGTGCAACCCTGGCACCCGCAGAGAGATTCTCTGGATGGGCGTCCCAGGAGCTGAAATCTGTTCACCTCTCATTCCACTCTGGACACAGGTCTGAGTTTCAAAGGCGTCAGTTGTATTGCCTTTTCATCATCTATTTATCAGTTGATAGCTATTTAGGTTGTCTTTCTTAGCTGTGGTAAGTAGGGCAACATTGAACATAGATGCATAATTATCTCTATAGTAAGAGATAAGGTCTGTTGGGCATATTCCCAGGAGTGGTATAGCTGGACACTATGGTAGGTGTTGTATTAGGTTTCTGGCCTAGACTTTTGGCCCTAGACCGGCAGTCTGGCAGTCACACAGGGACACACAGATGCTTACATTATTTTTACACTGATTGACCTAGGGCCCGGGCGTATAACTTGCTAGCTCTTTCATCTTAACTCAACCCATGATTCTTTTTTATATTTATTTTTATTTTTTGTTTATCAGCTAAATTTATATTTTAGGCCAGTTAAAAAATTATTTTCTATTTACCACAGAACACATATATATGATTAACCCCCAGCAGCAGAGTTTCTCTTTGTCCAAGCAGTGGTTCCCAAATAACCACACAGAGACTTAATATTAATTACAAATGTTTAGCCAATAGCTCAGGCTTGTTACTAGCTAACTCCTATCTTTTAAATTAACCCATTTCCATTCCTGTTCTTTTTTTATTATGAATAAAGTCTCATTTTTTTATCCATGTATCCCTTTGTTCAAACTCCCTTCCCCCTCCTGCCCCTTCAAGTCACTCTCTCTTCTCCCCATCTCCTTATCTCCTCCCCAGTAAGGACAGGAGGTCCCAAGGTCCTAATATGGCTTAGTTAAGCATCCACTTCAAGCAGATCTTTTTTCCTCACCCCAACATCAAGACTGGGTCAGGTGTTCCTCTGGAGGGAATAGGCTCCAAGGTGCCAGTCCAAGGTGTTTCAGATTCCAAGCTGTTCAGTGGTTGTGGTTTACAGTTTGGGAATACTTTGCTTTTTGTTTAAAGTCCACTAATGAGTGAGTACATCCCCTGCTTATCTTTCTGGGTTTTTGATACTTTGCTCAGGAGGATATTCTCTAAATCCATCCATTTGCCTGCAAATTATAGGATATCATTTTTTCTTACTGCTGAGTAGTATTCCATTGTGTAGATTACCACAGTTTGTTAATCCATTCTTCAGGTGAGGGGCATTCTAGGTTATTTCCAGGTTCTTGCTGTTACAAATAATGTTGCTGTGAACATAGTTGAGCTAATGCCTTTGGAGTGCAAATGTGGATCTTTAGGGTATATGCCCAGTAGTGGGATTTTGTTCAGCCATGCGGCTAAATACCTTTTTTTCAGAGCAGCATTTCAGCTTCTTTCCTCTGTCTCTGTTGCCATCTGTTATGTCTCTCTCATATCCCTGTGGAGTCTCTTTTTTGCTCTGAGATGTTCCCAGAGTTTTTTAGTCTGGTAGCCCCAACTACACTTCCTGTATGCCTTTGGCCAATCAGTGTTTTTTATTAAGCCAGTAGTTGGGACAATTATTTACACTGGAACACAATACAATTCCACTATAGTAGGGATTCAAGAAAGTGTTTGGTTGAGAAACCAGAAAGGAAAACCAGTACAATTCTGATTATTAGAATAAACAGATAACAACAAACTATCAAAAATAAAAACAACCCTCACTTGGATCTTTCTGCACATAGATTCTTGTTAATTCCTAAACCACATACAGACCCTGGTGTCCCCACTAATGTAGGAAAGTCTTCCATACCTGGAAAAAACAAACAAGGACATTCAAAGTGGAAGCTAGTATGAATGTGCATTTGAAGAGAGCATTGCCATTAAGTCCAGAACCTAGCATAGTCCCATGGGGCTCTGAAGGCTCAGAGCTTCTTTGCAAAAATATTTTAGTACAGTTTAGATCAATTGTAGCAGTGGATAAAGAGCATTAGGCAAAAACTCATGTCTGATTCTCTCCAGCTAATCTTGGTTTGGACCCACAACAGTCTGAGCCTTTCTTCCAGAAATTGCTGAGCTCTGATATAGAGTAACGGGAGTCCCTGCCCTGTGCCCATAGTGATGATGTATTTGTAGAGGTTCACTGACCTGACTGCAGAGCCTCATTCTTGGAACAGACTTGATGTTGTCTGACAGCTGCCATGTATTGAAAAGGAAACATGAACCTGAGAACCCACTATTTATCCTGACCATTTACTACCATGGGCCAGACACACATTGTTCTGGCAGTGTGATAGATAGGAGCTTAGATAATATATTTGCAGCCTTCTAGAGATATAAGTATCCATTTGGAGGTTCTGCTCCCAAGTTCTTGTTTTTGTTGTTGAAGGCCAGAGTCAGAGTCTGAAGCTGTCTGTCGTGGGTCTATGCTCAGGGCCCAGTGAGTTCCCCTTGTGAGAGGGAGCAAGAAGGCAGAAAGACAATGACACAGTCTACAGAGACTCATTGAAACAAGCAAGTCCACTTTTATTGAGGAAGGGGAAAGCCTTACGTACCCTCCTCCCAGCCAGGGGGAAGGGCTTTGATTTGCTGGCATCCACAGTTGTGGTATGGCCTCTTCCTGCTCCATGTCATCTCACATCAGGAGTCTGCCTTTGTTGCCAGGCAGACCCCAGGTTGGCTTATGAGGAAGTGACAAGAACACAGGCCTTAAGACACTAGTTATAAGCAGTTTGCATTCGCTAGGGCCAGGCTGGACCTCAGGTCCTTAGATGTCTCTAGGGCCTATACATCCCACAATTGTCAAAGTTTGTGAGCTCCTGGAAAATACCCTTTTAAGTCTGAATGAGTAATATGAACTATACATATTTTATATATCTGTGAAATGTGCCATCTATCACTTTTGGTCAACCATCTTTCATTTCCCAGAGTCATAGAGTAAAACCCCATGATCCAGACATTGCCATAGTATCGGTGATTTTTGATCCTTGCACTAAGAACCTTGTGCCTATTACTGACCACACTCCCAGGATTAGAAATAGAAAGACTTTTAGGGTTGTCTTCTCCCAGTTCTTGAGAGTGCTTTAGATGAACTTAGCTCAGTTGCATGAATATCCCAGTCTTTCTGGGTCCTACCTCTGGTCTTTGAAAATGTGGATCTTGGTGACCTACATTATTTGGATATTATCTAAAAAACATTCTGCATTTTGTGTTGCACGTCACCTGCTACAATCCAGTCACTGATGAGCAACACCTTAATAAGTGTCCCTAAGTGAAATTATTTTCATAAAGAAATGGGAAAGCTGTTCTGAATAACTGTTATATTGCCTGACTTCCTATTTCTTTAGCTAGTACATTAGAACCTCTTTCTAGAGGGTAAGAGTGAGTTAGTGTGAAGAAGCGGGGAGAGTATCCTTTTCCTTTTGGGACCTAAGTGATTCCAGACAAACCACAAGCCTGAGTTTCACTTTCAACTTCTGGTAAGGTAGATGCTTTTCTCATTTGTTAACTGCTTTTTGGTCCACAGTAGGCTGTCAGTAGGGCCCCACAGCCACATGAGGTAGAGAAGGTGAGGGTTGAAGGCCACCCAGTCATTTACTGGGTCTTGGGATCACATGCTTTAGTATGACTACCCTAAAATTTAGCTTGGACCCTGGATTGCAGTAAGAAATTGTTACCATGCTGTTACCTTCAGAGCCCTGGAAGCCCTAACAAGCTAGGTCTAGTCACTTATCTACAGTAGGCCACTTAAAGAGACAAGTGATAATAGTTAAGGCCAGAGAAAGGATTTATAAAGCAGAAGGAGAAAGGGGTCTAGAGACTCCCCAGATGGGGTCCTACAGGCTAGAAAAGGATACTCTCCTCTCTTCTTTACACTAACTCACTCTTACTCTCTAGAAAGAGATTCTAATGTACTAGCTAATGTACTAGTTGCAGGCTAGCTTTACACAGAGGACAAGGGATATTTCTAACTAAGTAGTCCTGGTCAGGATGTGGTTCTGCCCATCACTATTGCCTTGATACCAGTCTTTCCTGTCAGGTAGTCTGACAAGCTGTCAACTCTATAAGAAATTGCTTTCTGAGAGATGGGTTTCTACTCTGCCTAGCATCAGGCTTCAGCCTTTTCCTTCTAGGATGAGATTCTTGGAGAAATTCTGATTTCTTGGGGTTATTGTCTCAATAGATTGTAGTTAAAGGAAGGATCACAACTGAACTGTGTTTAAAAAATTTTTAAGGTGTATTTGTTCTATTGTATGTTGCATGAGTATTTTGCATATATTTATATAGAACCCATGTATGCCTGGTATCCACAGAAGTCAGAAGAGAACATTGGCTTTCTAGGAACTAGAGTTATAGATGGTTGAGAGTTACCATGTGAGTGCTTGGAACTGAACCTGACATTGTATAATAGCAATGAGTAATCTTAATCAATGAGCTGTGGACAAATTCTTCTTTGGGCTGCCAACTCACAAGAAAAAAATCAATATGGAGGCTTATTATTACTTATGAAATCTTGGCCTGTAGCTTAGGTTTGTTCCACTAGCTTTTATAACTTAAATTAACTCATTCCTATTCATTAACCTGTTGCCACATGACTCGTAGCTTTTACCTCTCCTCCTGCATGTCTCACTCCCTCTGCATCTGGCTGGCAATTCCTTCTTTCTTCTTTCCAGAGCTCTCTCTTTCCATTGGTCTCAAATAACCTCTTTCCTGCCTAGTTAATGGCTATTAAACTCTTTATGAAACCAATCACAGTGACACATCTTCACGCAGTGTAAACAACCCTGAGACATCTTCTCAGCCTCTGAACTGTGTATTTAGAACATCTTCATTTCTGCCAGGATGTTATACAAAAAAGAAGAGAGAATAGTATTGATACAGGGGGTGGGAAAGTAAAGGGAAGGAGCAAGAAACTTTCTGATGAACCCTAGATAGTGAATTTTTAAAATGACATTTTGATGCGTGTGTATCATTGTACTTTCCTCCTATTCATCGATAACTGCCCTTGTCTTTTTTAATGATGGCCTCTTCCTCTACTTAATAGTCTGTGTTTCATGTTGTGTGGGTGGCTGAATGAGTGTGAGTGTGCACCACACACGTATATAACCTGTGTCCCACAGAAGAATGCACATGTGGTCTTTGGCCTTTTTGTTCCTACTATTCTCTCTTGTGAATGATACTTTCTTTTTAAAAAAAGATTTTATTTTTATGAGTGTTTATCTGAGTGTATGTATGTACATACATGCCTGGTGTTCTCAGCGGCTAGAAGAGGGTATGGACTGGAGTTATAGACAGTTATGAAAGCTGGGAATTGAACCTGGGTCTTCTTCAAGAGCAGCAAGTGGTCTAAAATTCTGAGCCACCTCTCTAGCTCTTGAACCACACTTTTAGTTTATAGCTCTGAGAATAAGGAATTTTAGGCTACAGTGTGAAGCACTGATATAGCAATAGCTAATAATGATGCTATAGAGTGCTGTAGGATAATGCTCTTGAACAATATAAGGATTTGTCACTTGTCTTGGTATAATAAAACACTGTTTGGCCAGTAGCTAGGCAGGAAGTGTAGGAGGGGTAACCCAGACTAGGAGAATTCTAGGAAGAGGAAAGGCAGAGAGAGACACAGTTGCCAGCCAGATGCAGAGGAAGCAAGATGAGAATGCTAGACTGAGAAGAAGTACCAAGCCATGTGGCTAAACAAATATAAGAATTTTGAGTTAATTTAAGTGCAAGAGTAGTTCATAGACCTAAGTGTGAACTACTGGCTGAACATTTGTAAGTAACATTAAGCCTCTGTGTCAATTATTTGGGAAGAGGCTTCCAGGTGTTTGAGAGTTTTTGGTAGGATAGAAACTTCCGACTATAATAGAGTAAGTGGTACCAGAATATTTTCAGTGGTTGAGCAGTTTTGTTTTATTTAGGAAATAAACTTGCACTTTCATGAGTGATGGCAAGAAGGATTGTCTATGGTGGAACAGGAGAAGCCAAACCCTTGTTGGCCTAAATTGCCTGGCAACCTGATGTGATTCTGTAGCTCTGGGGCAGTGTCCTCATAGCTGTGAAAAGTGGTCACATGACAGATGACAGTGACCAGGGCACAGTACATGACAGGTATTGGTAAGGAGATGGTGTGGTGGTCCAAGAGCTCCTGGCAGGACAGATAAGCTCCAGGCCCCAAGCTCCCATGGTTAAGACTGCCCAGATGGAGCCCAGGAGAGTCCCCAAGGGCATCTCAGAATACATGGTCACTCTTTACCTCACATTGTCACTGTCGAATAATGCTGTTAAAGTTCTTTCTTGCCAGGATTTCACTGGGTAGCTGGAAAAGATATGTATGATATAGCTGTATTTTAGAATTAGAATTCTAACTCACAGATTCCTAAAAATAAATATACCTGTCTGAAATTGTTTTAGGTAGAGTATACCAGATTTATATTAATATATATATACACACAAAATTTCTTTAAATTTAAAACTTGCAGGAAAAGCTTTTCAGTGATTTTGGATTAGAGAGTTTTCAAATATAGTTTGATCTTAATTAGTAATTGATTGTTGGGCTATAGTAAAAAGACCTGTAAGCCTCAAACCAGTCTACAGTTGAAATATAATTTTAACTGACTTTAAAGATAGGATATTGAATGGACTCCAGCTAAGTTTTTTTTTTTAATTTTATTTATTTGCCTTGGTGTTTGCTTACATGTGTATCTGTGAAGGGTGTTAGATCTCCTGTAACTGGAACTACAGACAGTTGTGAGCTGCCATGTGGGCCCTGGGAACTGAACCCCAGTCCTCTGGTAGAGCGATCAGTGCTCTTAACCGCTGAGCCATCTCTCTAGCCCCATGCAGCTAAATTTTATTTCTTGTATTCCTCAATAATTAGGAACTTCTTTATTTTTAAAAATATATTTCTAAATAAAAATGGTGTTATGATTTAGTGGCACTGTTATTTACATTTTTGCTAAAATATAGTTTGAAGAGATGTTACTTGTTTTAAAAAACCACATGTTATTGACAAACTGTTAGCTGAACTTAAAAAAAAGTCACACTCCAGGAAGGAAGTATCCTGGCTCTAGGTTTTCTTCTCTCCTCCCCTTTCCCAGCAGTCCTGACTCCCCGGGGTCCAGACACAGGAGCTGCCTGACGTGCACCCTTCTTTCCGTACACATTCTTGGTTGTGGCTGTTAGGAGTGTAGGAGACAGCTTCTTTATATCCCACTGCTAACAGAAGGGCATCACTCCTCATTTTAGTGATTTTAGGGTTTTACATTTTAAAAGATTTATTATTTTTATTATGTGTGTAGGGGTGTTTTTGCCTGTGCGTGTGTCTTGGCCCCATGTGCACATAGTGCCTGCAGAGGCTGGAAGAGGTGTCAGCTCTTCGGGAACTAGAGTTATAGGTGGGTGACAGCTACTCTGTGGGTGCTGGGAACTGAACCACTGAGTCATCTCTCCAGCAGCAACCCTAGGTTTTCGATTTTAAAATGGCACACATGATGCATAAATTTAATTTTGAATTTGTTAAATAACAGTTATTTTTGACTGGAATACTGATTTTTATCATGTTAACACCTGTACATAATTTAAGGAGTAAACAGTAGTGCCAAGATCATGAGGAACAGCGACCTGATGCCTTTGTATTTGACTCCCAGCTCCTTTCCATGGATGGCAACTGCTTAATCTTTACTGCTCTTACTTTGATGTTAAATTTTATGTTTTAGCTTGAAAAAGGTTGTATTTTACTGTGAAAAGATTATATTTTTAAGTGTGTGTATGAGAGAGAGAGAGAGAGAGAGAGAGAGAGAGAGAGAGAGAATATGGATAGAGGCTAGAGTTAATGTTGGATCCCCAGGAGCTGAACTTACAGGCAGTTTGGAGTCCCCCAGTGTGGGTGTTGGGAATGGGACCTGTTTTCTTGCATGTTCTCTTAATTGCTGAGCCATTTCTGCAGCCCCAGCTTTAGACTTTAGGGTCAAGCCTATTCTGTCATGTTCCTACCTTTAGCTACTGTAAAGCAGCCTCTGCTCACTGTTCTCGCTGTCTGCTTCTTTACACAGCACTTACTGTTCCTTCATGCTTCTTACTCTCTGGAGTGATACTCTGATTTCCGCACCCTTCTTTTGCTCTGCACTATTTGTGGTAACTTGTCTTTACTTTTCTTTAGAGCAATCTTGTTATGTTTTATTTTTTATTGTTGCCATATGCTTTGCTCATGTTCTCTCCAGATGCCCAGAATAGTTTTTGGTTTATAAAGCGGCGGTAGAGAGAGAGCTGCTGAGTCAACAAATGAAAAATCAGTTCTTATTACCTCCTGAGAGGGATTAGCTTAGAGTGAAATAACAGTCCCCCTCCCGCTTTTGAGACAAGGTTTCTCTGTGTAGCCCAGGCTGGCCTTGAACTCACTGTGTAGACCAGACTGGCCTTCAACTCAGAGATCCACCTGCATCTGTCTGGGATTAAAGGTGTGTGCCACCACACCTGGTTATTTTCAATTTAACTTAATTTATGTAGTTTTTATTTGTGGGAGTCTGTGTCTGTGTGAGTGGATACCATGTGTATGTAGATGCCTGTGGAGGCCAGAAGAGGGCGTCAGAGAGTCACCGATGGTTATGAACCACCTGATGTCAGTACCTCTGGGACCAGGCTGAGGAGCAGCAGGCTCTCCTCTGCAGCTGCTAAGTGTTAAGTAGAGTAGAGTTAAGTCTAGTAGAGCTGAAATTCTGTCACACTGTGTTTCTTCCTGAGGTGTCCTGGGGCCTTTCTGTCTCCGTTTGGCTTTTCAGATTTTCTTTATGTATTCAAGTTAGGACCTATCTTTTTGTTGTTGCTGTTATTATATTTTTTAATTTAAAAAGTTTTTTTTTTTTAACATACCCACTACTATTCCCTCTCCCTCCCCTCTTCCCATTCATCCCTCAGATTCCCCCTACCCTATCCCCATCCATTCCTTAGAGAGGGTAAGGACTCCCAGGGTGAGTCAGTGCAGTCTGGCTTATCCAGTTAAGCCTCTCCCTCCAGTATCAAGGCTGAGCAAGGTGTTCCTCTGTAGGGAATGGGCTCCAAGAAGCCAGTTCATGTGCTAGGAATAAATTTTGGTCCTACTGCCAGGGGCCCATAAAGTGCCCATACCATTTGACTGTCATCTTCAGAGGGCCTTGTTCAGTCTCATGCAGGCTCCCCAGCTGTCAATTTAGAGTCAGTGAGCTCCCAATAGCTGTGCCAGCTGTCTTTGTGGGTTTACTCATGATCTTTACCCCTTTGCTCATATAATCCCTCCTTCCTCGCTTTGGACTGGGAGCTCGACCCGGTGCTTAGCAGTAGATCTCTGCATCTGTTCCAACAGTTACTGGATGAAAGTTCTATAATGACAATTAGGGTTGTCATCATTTTGATTATAGAGGAAGGTCAGTTTAGGCACTCCCTCACTATTGCTTGGAGTCTTAGCTGGGTTCATCTTTGTGGGTTCTTGAGTATTTCCAAGCAACAGGTTTCCCTCTAACCCATGATGGCTCCCTCTATCAAGGTATCTATTTTATTGTTCTCCTTCTCTGTACCTCCTTCAGCTCAACCATCTCATTTCCTCATGTTATGTTCCCACCTTCTCTTAACCCATTTCTCCTATGGTCCCAATTTACTCAGGAGATCTTCTCTGTTTCCCCTTGGGGGAGGGGAGTCCATAGATGTCTCTTTTAGGTTCTTCTTTGTTATCTACCTATTCAGAGTTGTGGATTATAGCCTGGAAATCCTTTGCTTTACATCTAAAATCCACCTATGAGTGAGTATATGTGATATACCATGCTTGTCTTTCTGGGTCTGTGTTACTTCACCCAGGATGATTTTTTTTTTTTTTTAGTTCCATTCATTTGCCTGAAAATTTCAAGATGTCTTTTTATTTTTTTTAAAACTGCTAAGTAGTACTCCATTGCATATATGCACCATATATATATTTAATCCATTTTTTAATTGAGGGGCATCCAGGTTGTTTCCAGGTTCTGGCTATTATGAATAATGCTTCTATAAACCTAGTTGAGCAAATGTATCTTCAACAAGTGGTGCTGGCATAATTGGAGGTTGTATGCAGAAAAAATGCAAATAGATCCATATCTATCATCCTGCACGAAAACTCAAGTTCAGGTGGATCAAAGACTTCAACATAAACCCAGTTACACTAAACCTGATAGAAAAAAATGGAAAATAGCTTTAATATGTTGTTACAGGAGACCACTTCCTAAATATAACACCAGTAGCACAGACACTGAGAGCAACAAGTAATGAATGGGACCTCCTGAAACTGAGAAGCTTCTGTAAGGCATGGTCAGTAAGACAAAATGACAGTCTATAGAATGGGGAAAGATATTCACCAACCTACATCTGACCAAGGGCTGATCTCTAAAATATATAAACAATTCAAGAAATTAGAGATCAAAAAAACCAAATAGGGGCTGGAGAGATGGCTCAGTGGTTAAGAGCACTGACTGTTCTTCCAGAGGACCTGAGTTTGATTCCCAGCATCCACATGGCAGCTAACAACCATCTGTACACCCTTACACAGTTATACATGCAGACAAAACACCAATTCACATTAAAAATAAATATTTAAAAAAACACCAAATAATCCAATTAAAAATGAGATACAGAACTAAATAGAGAATTCTCAACAGAAGAATCTCAGATGGCTGAAAGACACTTGCTTAACATTCTTAGCCATTAGGGAAATGCAAATCAAAACAACTCTGAGATACCATCTTACACCTATCAAAATGGTTAAGATCAAAAACACTGATGACAGTCTATGCTGGAGGGCATGTGGAGTAAGGGGAACACTCCTCTATTGATGGTGGAAATGTAATCTTGTATGCCACTTTGGGAATCAGTATGGTGGTTTTTCAGAAAACTGAGAATCAATCTACCCAATGATCCAACAATACAACTCTTGGGCATATAACCAAAGATTCACATTTTTACCCCAAGATCATTTGCTCAACTCTGCTCATAGGTTGTTTTTAACATCCCCCTTGGAATTCCTCTGACTTCTTTCATGGTGAGTTCCTTGATTTCTTATCTCTTGCCCTTGGTCATTTGATTTGCTGTGTTGTAAAGTAGCTTCTTGGAGAGCTTGTATTTCAGGGAGAATTTATAGGCACATTCTGAAAATGGCTTTTAGTTTTCACCCCTTTTCATTTGCCAGCTGGCTATTCAGTCAGTTTGAGTGTTGGGCAAGTGTGGGTCATTTGATTCTTGATCTTTTGTTTGCGGTCTATGATTTTTTCCAAAAACTCAATGTTTACACCTGGTATCAGTGGCAAATAGTCTTTTACTTTATAATATGTGTCTATAGAGACTCACTTTGTAATACATGATGAAATAATAATATGGATGACTTTTGTACTTTATGGACACTCCTTTCTTGATCTAGCATTCAGAACTCTCAAGATGTCAGACTTACTGTAAGTTGTTTCAGCCTAGAACTTTGACCATCTATCTACTGGGACTCTTGGGTTGACTTTCTGATTTTCATACCTTTTCTTTACTTTGATCCATTTTTTATTGTTTTGTTCTACTTCTGAAGAGATTTACATCTAATAAATGTTGCATCTAATTCTTCTATACACATTTGTTAGTTTTAGATAATTTACTTTGGAATATCTGTGGTTCAAAAGACAATATGCAAGACTTGTTTGTGCTGCACCCTGAGGGGAGAAAATGTTTATTCAGAATGTGGCAAGTGTCAATGGAAAATTAGCTTCTTACTTTTCCTTCAGCCTGAGAATAGGGCTGACGTTTTCACGACTCACTACTTCCTGTGTTACAGCCTAAAACAGAAGAAATACGTCTACTGCAGCTTCTAGGAAGAAGTCAGGCTAAAATAGTGACATTAGTTGAACTGATGATGCCTTTTCTTGTATGTACACATGAGAGTATACACAGCTACCTGTGATGGCTCTCTCACATAATCTCAGCACTTGGGAGGCTAAAGAGAAGGATCAGAGTTTAAGCCAGCATCATAGATTACTAAGAAAGTTCCAGGACAGTATGAGCTACTTGATGAGACTATCTAAAACACACAACCAGTATAAACACAATTTACTACCAGCCTGAACTACATTTGAATAATAAAGCATTCTTTATAAATAAATTCATGTGTCCTTATCAGAACATAGTCCAGGAATGGAGTCATGTGAGAATTCTGAGTGTTTGTGAGAGAATGCCCAGGAAACAAGATCTCAGTTTCTTCAAAACACAGAATTGTTTTTTGAATGGGTTTCCAGGGGATGGTGTTGGGGGGGTGGGGGTGAGTTTACTTCAGCTGTTGTTGTTCATGTGCCTCTGCTGAAAACATGTTTTTGTCATGCGCAGCTTGTCCTGGTGATTGTATACTTACTCGAGTGATTCTTAACCCTCAGAGTACAAATTACCTGATGCTCTGAATAAAGCTGGCTATTGTAGGAGATTTTTGTCCTACTCATTTTTAGGCCCCACTCTTCCAGGTTCACACTTCCAACTAGAGCAGTAAACAAGTTCTCAAAGTAAATGAACATTTTGATTTTTTTCCTTTTTGAATTTTTTATATGCCACATCACTTCTACTTGTAGGGGTTAAACATTTGCTTTGTTTGCCAGCTAGCCCAAAACAATGAGCTTTGGGTCAGACTTGATATCTCTCTCTCTCTCTTTCTCTCTCTCTCTGTGTATATGTGTGTATGTTCACATGTGTGCATAGGTGTGTTCACTTGCACATTCATGAGCACGTAACTTGCAACCTCACTCACCCCCCCCCCAGACTTTGATCAGTCTTCAGGCAGTTTCTGAACTGACTGAACTGGGACTGGTAGATTTTGTTCATCAAAAATAATAGTGAAACCCCATCAGAACTATTCCAGTCTCCTTTGTGTATTACCTTGGACACAGTACAGATACCTACTGTCAGAGGAGAAGTGTTACCCTTAAAGCCTTACATTCAAGAATGCATAAGCCTTTTAATTTGAAATAAAGAAAAAATGGGCACTAAAAAGCCTTTTGGCATGTAAACGTGATATGTAGAACATCACTTACTTGTGTGAAAGAGAAGTACATTTGAAAAACCTGCTCTGACATTTTTTAACTTTTCAGATTAGAAAGAGAGTATTTCTCCAAAACCAAGAAACTAAATGAAGAGATTGAAGAACAGAAGAAAGTAATTATAGATCTTTCAAAGAGACTCCAATATAATGAAAAAAGTTGCAGTGAGTTACAAGAGGAACTTGTAATGGTAAGGATAATAAAAACCCTATGGCAATGACTTTATTGGGCCATATTTGATGTGTAGCAAGTTTATCTCCTACCATGTATCATGAGATAATAGTGTGAAAGCAATTTTAGTGACATTGTTAAAAGTTTCAAACTAGAGGTACCAATTACATCAAATATATATGTAGCTCTCTAACTTAGAACAGTTGGGAAAAACCAACTACTTCTTAATTATAAAATATTTTAAAATGTATTCAAGGGTTATTATTTTTCTCCTTTCTTTTTTAACTTTAAGTACATAGAATGACTTATCCCAGTAGAAGATAATAAGGATTTGTTACAGTGTGTTTTTGGACCTGTTTAGGTCAGAGAGTTGGACCTTGCCCGCAGTGACTTTTTCCCCCTAAAGAAATGAATCAGACGCTTATATTAATTTCATACTGTGTGGCCTACGTCTCTGGCACATTACTAGCTAGTTCTTTCATCTTAATTGAACCCATTTCTACTATTCTATCTGCTACGAGGCCCGGCCCATGGCTTACCTGGATTCCTTACATGGTTTCTCCTTGGGGGTCGGATGGAGACTGACTGACTCTGCCTTCCTTCTACCTGTCTTTCCTCTGATCCTCCACCCACTTCTACGGTGCTCCACATAGGCCAAACCAGTTACTTTATTTACATACAGCATACAGAGAACATTTCCACCATAAGAATTTATAAACAATCTTACAATTTTAGGGACTTCATTTTCTAATAATTTTGTATATAGACATTATATTAAATAATTATCTAATCAAATTGACTATTGTAAGTTAGCAATTACACTATTTTTCCTAAAATATTGATATGTTCTTGTGAACCACCTTAGTTTGTAAAGTACTGGCATCTCCCTGTTGTATTAGAATATGCCCAGCTTCTTGTCATGTAATCTGGGGGGGGGGTCTTCATTTTGGGTTCATTTTAACTGCTCTGGCTACCTTTCCTTTCATCTGTCAGAATCCCGGCTCCTTAACACATCTTTTCATAGTTTTTACTTTTACAATTATATTTTTGTATTCATGTTGACTGAACTGCTCTTTGTTGTTCATTCACACCTGTCTGTCCTGTAAAGTTTGGTGGAACCACAGCGAGGCAGGAAACAGTCTGTGGTAACATCGTCCTTCCCAAGCCTTCTTTCATCATGCACCCTTCCTCAGAGACCTGGCTGCTTCCCTTTCAGTTAGGGCCCAAATTTCTTAGAGATTTTATCCTGAGGAGAATCAACATTTTTCTTTCCCTAAAAGGTAGTAACAGGGTTATATTAAGAATCAGTGGCCAAATCAAGTCTTCCAAGAAGAAAGGTAATTATTGAATTAAATTTAAACTCTTCAGTACTTAAAATTATTTTTGAGACTTAAAAAATTTTTTTTGTATGTGTGAGTTTCTTCTGAATCTATGCTTGTGCATCACATGACACAGGAAGACAGAAGAGGGTGTTAGATACCCTGTAACTGAACTACAGACAGTTGTGAGCCATCACATGGCTGCTGGGAATTGAACCCAGGACCTCTAGAAGAGCAGGCAGTGCTCTCAACCTCTGATCCATTTTTCTAGGTCCTCTTCAGTATTTTCAAATCTTCCTATATTACATATAGTACCTATTAATCATAAGATGGCCACTATGCTCAGATTCAGGGGCCAGTTCTGTTTGCTGTGTGGATCATGTGCCATCTGAATGTAGGATTTGCAAAGTTAAGACCTTTCTACTTAGTGTATGCAGTGCATTTACTGATATGTGTAACACATAGGCCATAGGCTGTCCCCCCATTCAATTTTTTATTTAAACTTCTGCATTCTAGGCAAGCACTCAAACACTGAGCTGTGTTGTGTGTGTCCTGGTTTTTAACTCATAGTTCAAAGGGATGAATCGGTGGAGAAAAAATACCCTAGGGTGGTTGAGCTGATTGCTGGATTTGGTCTGTTTGCTTACTAAACATTGTCCTCAGTAATTTGGAAAGTGGGTCAGTGTGGAAGAGTGCAGAGTTGAGACATTATCACTGCTGTAAGGTGTACCATTTCTCCTAGTCCTAGCCTAAAGCTCTAATAAGTAGATTAAAAAAGGGAGACTGACTTAATTCACCACAGAGTTTATGGGTGTTTTGTTATCAGAAACTTTTTTTGGTTGCAATAGATTTTTTATTTTAATTTGACTTTTACATGTTGATGCATAGTCTAAACTAAGGCAAATTTCAGCTCACCAGAAACTTTTGCTTGCTTGACATACTTTCTGTTAAACATGATTGTTTTGGTAAGGGTGCTGAAAATTGTAGACTAATTATTTCTTTAAAGCTTGGTAGGTCATTAAAAGCAGTTGCAGAACTAATGAGATGTTAAAAAAATTATTGGGCTGCAACCTAAGTGATGTACAGTTTATGTCAAACTAATAATGTTTTCTATTTCTTTTATATCTCAAATTCTTTGTATTTCATTTTCATTTTAAGTTAGTACACAGTGATAGGGTTTTCTAATTTACTTTTTATTTCTATAATTAAATGCTCTAACATATGTGACTTAAGAGAGAAAGGCTTGTTTTGACTCACAGTGGAAGGAGTCAAAGGTGTGTGTGTACCCTTGCCCAGCCTCTTTTGTTTTTGTTTTTTTTTTTTTTTAAAGTTTTTTAAAAAAAATAGCAGATATTAAACCCAAGTGTGTTTAATTACCATAGAATTCTTATTCATTATTTGGTTAGTAAATTATTGGCATATGGTGATTTTTAATGTCATAGAATTGAGTTTCAACATAGGACATAGGGTTGGAGAGATGGATCAGAGGTTAAAAACACTGACTGTTCTTCCATAGGTCCTGACTCGTAACCACTTGTAATGAGATCTGGTGCCCTCTTCTGGTCTGCAGGGACACATGCAGGCAGAACACTGAATACATAATAAATAAATCTTTAAAAAATGAAGAAATTTAGTTTCATATTCACATGAACATAGGACATGAATCTTGAAAGAATTTGCCTAGAAAATATTTTGACTAGGACCCCATTGGGTGGCTCTCCGGAGACCTCCTGCCAGTCCAGCTCCAGGGCTCCTACTCCCTGGACTCATGTGCATCATTCCCGCTCCTCACATGTGCACACTAACAAAACAACCAACCAACCAAAACACTTACAGTTTTAAACTAAGAAATGCAGCCTTCAATTTTAAAACCTTTGAACTGAACAATGATTTAACTAGCTACTATATTTCTAATATAAGCTATATTTCTAATATCAACCACTTAGTAATTATACTTATTAAAGCCAGGCTGAGTTCAGTAGCTGCAGCAGGTCTGTCAGGCAAAGCTGAGTTTTTGTATTCTCTTCTTTCGAAACAGGGGAGCTTTCATTTTCAAATTGCTATTATTATGACTTTCCTTGTGCTTTCTTCAATGAAATTTCCCTAAGTCTATCATTTCTTGAGATTTGTTTTTCTGCCACTCAGCAATATTTAGCTAGAGCTCTAGAAGAGACCATATATTGAAAAGGGAATTCTAGTTCTCCTGAGGTTTTGCTGAAAAGAATGTTTTATTCTCTGAAGAACTTATGATTGAAAAGTCATGTGAACATCTTCTATGCTTTGGAGACTTAACTTATTGCATAATAATAATGACTGCTCTCATTAGATGGAACTTTGAAAATGTTCTTTGATTATTATGCTTTGTGATACAGTTAATGTTCTTTGATATTTTTGCTTCAAATGTCCCATTGGATTTTGTAGAGATCATTTTCTTGATTTTGTTAAACATGTCCAAAACTAATGGGTTAATGAATATTTTATAAAAATTATTGTTTGCTATTTTTTCACAAAGAAAAATAGTGCTAGTACCATGAACACTGTTTTAGCTCATGTAAATATTGCTGTCTCTCTTAATGACCTCAGTATTTAACACTATTAAGTAATATCTGTCCAGTGTGTGTCTTTGTATATTTAGGCAATTGTTATATGAGGCTAGATTGATTTTTAAATTTATAAGTAAAATTTGAAAGTATAACTCTTAGTTTTAGCCTTGGAAAAATAAAATGGTAATAATATGTAGAGATAAAGGCTGGGGACAAACAGAGAAAGAGAGACTGATTCATTTTGATTTATATGAAGGCCTTGTAATGACTTATATATTAAGTATTTCCTAAAAGGCTTGAAATATTAAAGTATTGGTCTTCAGGTTGTAGATCCAGTCATTGAGCAAGAATAGAATCATGAGATCTCTTACTTAATTAGCAGACCAGTCTGTTGATAGACTCATAATTTGAAGGCATTATTGGAAACTGGTAGAAACTTTTGAAGTGAGGCCCTATTAGAGGAAGTAGGTCACTAGGGAATGTCCTTTATGGGGCAGGATATGTCTTTTCCAAGACTCCTTTATATATGTGCTTGCCTATGGCTAAGTGGTGAGCATTCTCCTTTGGCATGTGCTGGAGACCAAATATTCAAATACACAAGTATATGGGGTCATTCTCAATCCACACACCACACCATATGAGAGAGAACATACAGTGTGTGTATTTCTGAGTCAGAGGCACCTTGCTTAATAGAATAGTTTTCCAGATCCACCTGTTTTCTGCAAATTTCATTATGTTTCTTTTTCTAGATTTACTTATTCTGTTTTTAAAGTGTGTGTATGTGTATAGTGTAGAGGCCCGAGGCAACAGATCCCTTTGGAAGTACAGGCAGTTGTGGGCTGAGTGTGCCCAGAGCCTGAACTCAGGTCTTTTGGAAGAATAGTATGTGCTCTTAACCATTGAGCAATCTCTCCAGCCTCCAATTTCATTTTTCTCTACAGCTGAGCAAAATCCCTTTGTGTGAATATACCTCGTTTACAGTAACCATTCTCTTGCTGATGGACATCTAGGCTGCTCCTATTTTTTTGCTGTTGTGAATAGTGCGGCACTAAACATGGATGTGCAGATCTCTCTGTGGTAGGCTGTAGTCCTTTGGGTGTAAGTGTGGGAGAGATATGGTGGGATCATTTGCTAGTTCTAGCTTTACTTTCCTCAGGAGACCTTCATACTTACTTTCATAATGGCTGTACCAGCTTCCATACCAGTCAGCAGTAGACAGACAAGGTTTCCCTTTGTGTGAATGTCTCTGTCAACCCTTTCGTCAGCTTTCTTGATGACAGCCATTCTGACAGGGTGAGATGGGATCTCAAAAGTAGTTCTTAAAAATTATTTATTTCTTTACCCTGCCACCTGTGGTGGGCAAGGGAGCAGCTGACCCTCCCCCTTACTAACTGCAGCATTCAGAATGTGGGCCCTGCACCTTGGCTGGGCAGCACAGCAGAGCTGACCCTATTGACAGGGGGATAGGTGAACTGGTCTCTAAACATGAGTATGGGAGATCTGCCCCCTGTAGCGGGAAATCAGAATTTACCCAGGTAAACACTTGTGACATCAAGGAACTAAATCCCATCAGGGTGTGGACAGCTGCAGAGAGACTCCCTGGCTCTCTCTCTCTTGGCCCCAGCGTGCTCCAGGAAGAAGCTCTCTGGCCATTCCCCTGCATGTCTCTGCCCTCTTTTCATCCCATCAAAATTGCCTTTATACCGTAAGTGTTTCTAGAATAATAAATATTACCAGATTATATTAAAAAGCAGTTAAAAATCATTTTACAACAGCCCCTCCCCACCTGCTATATGATGGGTGGTATGGGTTGGGGAGAGCTGTCCCTGATGCTGTATGTGTGGGAGAGCCAACCCTGAAGGCATGAAAGCAGGAGAACTGGCCCTGCCCTTGCTAATTGCTGCAAGAGGTAAATTAGTAGGGGTAATGGTGCAGAGCGTACCCTGGAGGTGAGGACAGGGCAGAGCTGGTAGGCTGACCAATCCTGCAACTAACTACCCAGTCCCAGAATCAGGATTATGAATTGGCCCACCCAACATCCACCCCATCTATGATCTGTGGGAGCACATGAAGGGGCTGGTTGTGCAGACTCAAAAGCCTCAGGCTCTCCATGACACAGGGCGACAACAGGATATCCAAGAGGAGCCCCAGTGAGGGCCCAGTATCTATAGTGTAGCAGAGACCAGAGTCCTGAAACCAGACCAATGACTCTTTGCAGTGAACACTTGCAAGTAAAGATATATGGACAAAATGGTTAACTGCATGACTCACTGTGTTATACTACAGCTTCCATGACAAAGTTTTTTTCTTTGTCTTAAATTTTATTTCATTGGGGGAGGTAGGTTGGGTGTTGCAAGGGCAGAGAGTGGATATGAAAGGATGGGAAGATGAATGGGATCAAGATGCATGATATGAAATACATAAAAAATAAATGAAAAGTTAAAATTATTTACCCACTTTTATAAGTTTTTTTTCCTGCATGTATGTCTGTGAACCACTTCCTTGTATGCCTGGTGCTCATAGAGGCCAGAAGAGGGCATCTAATCCCTGGGATTAGAGTTATAGATGGTTGTGAGCTGCCATGTGGGTGCTCAAATCAAGCTTGGTCTTCTGGAAGAGCAGCCAGTGCCCTTCCAAGTAGTTTTTTTTTTAAAAAAATTAAAACAATTTCTTGGATTCAAGATTTCTGAAGCTTCAGGGAGCTCCTCAGATGGCTAAAGATAACTAAATGAAGCTAGTCAGTGTCCCCTTACCAACATTCCTGGGGATTTATGCAGAGATCAGTCTTCAAGCATTGCTGGTAAATGAATGGAACTAGAAAAGATCATGTTGTGTGAGGTAACCCAGACCCAGAAAGACAAACATCTCCTGTCCTTTCTCATCTGAGGGACCTAGCTCCAGATCTTCACATATAGGTGTAGTCCTTACCCCTCTTCAAGGAAACTCCTCTTTGCCACAGATGGAGACTGTTGCAGGAGACACACCCAGTCCTAACTGTTAGATCTACAACCCAACTCCTGCCCTAAGGCTTAGGGGTCACTTCAGAAGGCGCTGTGGAAGGATGCTAAGGGCCAGAGGGCCAGGGAGTTTGCAGTGAGAGTGGATCTGAGGAATGTCATAAGCCACACTTGTGACATCTCCCTAACATGAACTGAACAAGGATGACATCAGTAGCCATGCTAATGTGGATGGGAGAGCTCATGAGGCCTCAGCCCTACATGAAGAACTCCAGGAAACTCGAGGGCCAACAGTGGGGAACAGTCCTCTCCAAAGAGAGCACACCAACCAGTTATCCAACACCAAATGGTCAGCCCTGAGAACGTAGCTATGTGTAGCATTATAAGACTGAGCGGATGTGTTTACACATATGTAAATATATAGTACACACATTATGCAACAATTAATAAAAAAGAGGTCATGAATTTGAAAGAGATCAGTGAGAGGCATATGGGAGGTTTAGAAAGAGGGCAGAAAAAGGGGAGAATTAAAAGGAAAGTTAAAAATTATTTCTTTTAATTTTTGACAAAACCCACTGCAGAAACAAACCCACAACCAATCAAAATGCACAGTTGTGAAGTTCAGTCTGGGAACATACATTTTCAGTATAGCTCCTGTACCTCAAAGTAGCTTTACCATGCCTTTCTCTGGAGGCTGAGGGTGCTAAACACTTTTAAAAGTGTTGATTGGCCATTTGTGTTTCTTCTTCTGAGAACTGTCTGTTCATGAGCCCATATATGAACTCACAGAGACCCACCTGTCACCACCTCTAGAGTGCTGAGATTAAAGGCTTATTCCACTTGATAATTATTTTTTTTCACGAAAGAACACATTTTGGAGACAGATTGAATTGAGTTTTAATGCCATTCCCATGTCAAAGCAGCTGTGTGACCTATAGTGATTATTCCTGTGATCTGTTTGCTCATTTGTAAAATAGCACTAACAGTTTTTTTTTTATCACACAGAGGTTTTGATGAGTATTAGGTACAATATATGTATTAATATAAAAAAGGGTAAAAATATAGTGCACACAACAATCACATGAGGCTGGAGTAGACTTTGGAATAAAAATGTAATTATAGGTAAATAGGCATATTTTACAATGAATGTAGGGTCAATGTATTATGAAACACTACCACGCACACACACACACACACACACACACACACACACACACACACACAGAGAGAGAGAGAGAGAGAGAGAGAGAGAGAGAGAGAGAGCTCCAAAATATATGTAGCAAAGTCTGACCTAATTGAATGTGGAAACAGCATTGTACTTGCAGTCTCCAGTACACTTCTTTCAGTAGTGAGTAGCCCAGGTAGGAATAATACCAACAAATAAAAGTCTATACTACTATAAACAAACTTGACCTTACAGATATTTGTGGAACCACATTCATTAGTGGTATAGAACATTCTTGAAATATAAGTGAAACTTTTGTGCATAGACTGTAGTCTAGGCTATGTGAAAAGTCAAGGAATTTAAAAGAATTAAAACGAGACAAGTGGTATGAGGATATAGCTGAGTGATAGAAAGCATATACAAACCCTAGATTCAATCCCTAGTACTGCCTAAAGATAAAAATAGAGGAAAAATTATATGAAGCCTCTGATTTTATAATAGAATTAAATTAGAAATCAATAAATGAAGACAGTATGGGGAAAATTAGCAAATATGAGACTATTAGTGAACACAGTCCAAGTAGCTAGTAAGTTAAAAAGAAATAACAAAGGAATTAGAAAATACTTTGAAAACATACCAAACTTTATAGGATAGTAATAAGCTTAAGAGGGATGTTCAAGAATAAATATTCTCAAATCAGAAATCTAATATCCTACTCCAGAGACTTGAGCCAAACCTCAGACCAGTGGAGAAAGAAACAAAAAGAAAAGAAAGAGATTGAAAGTAGAGGACATCCAGGCCTTTAATCCAGTACTTGGGAGGCAGCGGCAGACAAATCTCTGAGTTCAAGGCCAGCCTAGTTCACAGTTCCAGGACAACCAGGGCTACATAGAGATACTGTCTGGAAAGAAAAAAAAAAAAGGAACTCAACCAAAAGTTGGTTATTTGAAAATGTAGCTAACTTGGTAGTTGTACTCGGAATCATTAAGGAAACAAAGAAATAAAATTGTTAAACCAGAGAGAAAATATAAATAAATAATACTCTAAGCATCTGTTTTCTAATGAGTTAGATAATTTAGCTAAAATAGACAATTTTCTGAGAAGATAGAAACTACTAAAATAAGTTGAATAGAGATAGGAAATCAAATAAGATGTTTAAAATTTCAATTGGAAAAAAATTTTAAATGGAAAAGCACAGGCTAGATTGCTTTATTGGTAAATTCTAACTATTTAAGAAGCATTAATACAAATTCATTAAGAAACCATAGAGAAAACACTTTACGTTTTGTTTTGTGGCCAGTGACCACACTGTAACAAACCTAGGCACAGACACAAGAAAGATGCATACAATATCCTTTTGAATAAAGCTGGTAAAATTCTCAGAATGATACCAGCAAATAGAAGTTTTAACAGGACAAAAAGAATTTTACTATATCCCTGGAATTATCCTTGAAATATAAGCCCAGCAAACCACTATAACTTAGGGTTCTTTACATATCATGCAAAGGAAGCCAACTTATCACATCATTTATCTTATTTTAGATGTTAAGTACTGTCTTGGTGCTAAGTATATATTGGTGGAGCCAAAAAATAATCCCTCTTCATGAGGCTTCTTTGAGCTACTCACCTTGAAAATAGAACCACTGAAATGAAAAAAAGAGTGCGATTGTGACAGGTGTTGTGGAGACTGTGGTCAAGGAAGTTGACATAGTCAGGGATTTGAAGACCACTTTTCTGGAGTGGTAAGTGAGCAATACTTAAACTGAATACAGAATCACTCATTATTTGTCATTACAATAGCTCTTGACCAAGTTACTGTGATACTGTGGATTGAACCCAGGACCTTGAACACTATACATCACTAACCCTTAGTAGGTCCTTATTAGCTGTGGCTAGTGGTTTTAGTTATCTGAGACTGACTATATTTTAAAAATATTAAATGGGAAATTCTAGAAATGAAGAATTCCCAAGTTTGAATAAAATCATTTGAATGGTGTGGTGATTTCTCACATTATCCTATCCAGGACACAATGGGGCACTTATGCTGTATATACCAGCCACCTCTTAATCGTTAGTAGCATTCCCAGTGACCAGGTGCACTCATCCTAATACCACAGACTCTTGTGTTTAGGTAACCCTTATTTTATTTGATGATTTCCCAAAGCACAAGGGTAGTAATCCTGATAATTCAGATAGGTGACAAAAAAGCCTCAAACTGCAACATTTTAAGTAAAAAATGAAGGCAGAGTAAGATATTGTGAGAAAGAGGGCCATATTGATATGATCTTTATAATTGTTATATTTCAGTTATTATTATAAACTTCCTGTGTCTAATTAATAAATAAGCCATTTTATAGGTATGTATGTACAGTAAAGAATACGTTTGGGTCAGTGCTGTCTGCTTTCAGGCATCCTCAGGACCGTGGAGCTGTTCCCTGTGTTCTGAGGATGTTAATTCTGTCTTGTCATATCTGCCCTGCTTATCTGTATTTGTAAGCATTCTTTCACTGCTAGTGATATCTCATCAGCTTTTAAATAAGCTCATGTTCTCTCACATTAAAAAACAACCACTCTTTGACCCCTCTCCTTTCCAACTATTTTTCTTTTTTTCTCCTTCCTTTCTTACCATGAAAGGGTCTTCTGAAGTTTCTGTTTTCATTTATTCCTCTTATACTTGATTAGGAAAAAAAATCAGGCTTACCCTTTCTTCAGCCTATTTCAGTCTGGGTTACAGCTGTACTGTTGCTAAAGACATTTCTTTAAAGTTGGTAATGACCTCCATGCCCATTGGACACTTCTTAGTCCTCATTCTGCTTGGCCTTTCTGTGGCATTGAACGAAACTGACAGTTCTCCTTGAAACATTCTTTTTATGAAATTGTGGTCTCCTGTTTTCCCTCTCTTTTGTTCTTTTTACTTGGTAGAGATACTGGACCTCCTGAAGACTATTTCGAGCACTTTCCCTTTCCATCAATACTCTGAGCGTGAACTTTAGACAGTGCCTGTAAATGATGGCCAGAGTTATCTTGGCTTTGCAGTGGTGTGTTCAGCTGCCTCTCACTTTTTCTGTTACTTGCTCTCTGCTTATTTTCACTTACTCGTGTGAGGCCTGATACTTACCGTGCCTCGTGCTGGTTGGTGCTAGGGATGACTTATGTGAGCAAGCAGTGAATTCTTCACCCTCCCTGCTAACAGTGAGCAAGTATGCAAGCAAACAAGGAACCAGAGAAGAACAGCAGGCTAAATTGCCTTGACCTCTATTATCCCACCAAGTGCTGAAATCCACCCAGTTCTTTAGTTTGGATCCTTAGACTTAATCTTGACTCTTCCTTTTATTGGTGGAATCTTGTGTGTGTAACGTACTCGGTGTAGGTATCTGGTCATAAGGCCTGGCTGTTGACCTACTCCGGATCTTTCCTGTTGTATCTGGTATTCCCTGTTCACTGCTAAGGCTGTCATTTGGCCTCTGCCTTAGGTTTATTGGTCTTGACTGTCATCTGACAGCTTGCCATGTGACTGCAAGTAGAGTTTAAAAAATACTCTTTAAATTGTCTGTCTCAGTTTAAAAATATTTATTCATTTTCTCTGTGTGGAGTATGTGTGTATGTACATGTATGTATGTGTGCACACTAACCTATGTGCATGCAGGTGGAGGTCAAAGGTCATCCTTATGTGAGATCCTTTATCGCTCTCCATTTGAACTTTTGAGATGGTCTCTTAGTGAAGCTGCAGCCTGTGGCTTTGTCCACAAGTTCTTAAGATCTGCCTGTCTGTGCTTGCCCAGTGCTGGGGTCATACCAGCTTCTCCATGAGTTCTGGGGACCGGTAAGCTGGCCTAGAGCTTCTGTAGAAGCTCTTTCCCCAGGAAGCTATCTCCGTACCCCTTCATTTCAGTTTTGTTATCATAAAATTATCTTTTCTCTTGGTACTATTTTGAGGATAGAAATGTTTGTTATATACAAAGTGTATTTTCTTATTATTTTTTTTAATTCCCAAGACAGTCCTTCTCTGAGTTAACAGCCTTGGCTATCCTGGAACTGGGTATATAGAGCAAGCTGGCCTTGAACAGAGATTCTCCTGTCTCTGCCCCCGGAGTGCTGTGATTAAAGGTGTATGTCACTACAGTCCAGCTTACAAAATACTTATGAAATGTGAGGCACTAAGTCCTCAGTGAGTTATTATCCTAGACTTTGTGTAGTTGCATATTTGGCCAAGTAAAAATATGATAACACAGAGTTTATTAGTAATGGATTTGAACTGGGCAATTAATATCTTGTTGAGACTTAATTATGCTATATAATAAATGTACAATAAAATCTTCAGCTACTACAATATGTAACCTTATTATGTATGCTTTTTTCCTTAATTAAAAGGCTAAGAAGCACCAGGCCTTCCTAGTAGAGACATGTGAAAATAACGTGAAAGAGTTGGAATCGGTCTTGGACAGCTTTACTGTGTCAGCCCAGTGGACATCAGGTTAGTTGGAGGTATAAGATGACAGATGCATCTGTCAATGTTCCAAAGTCACTGCAGTTTGGGAATTCTGCAGATGCCTCTTATAGTCCCTCATCTCAACATGCTTTGATTCGATGACATGAGAAGAACAGTTCTCACAGCAGTCAGTTGGCCTCGCTGCCTGGGAGAGGGTGACGGAGTGTGGACCTGCTGCTGTCCTCCCAGACCTTGATTTACAAGTGTTGAAGTCTGTGTGGTTGGACAGACAAGGGCTCGCTTGCTGTGTTCTGAATCCAACTGAGAGAAGAGGCCTTACAGTATACCTGCAAGGGGAACAGATGTTTCCATCAAACTCAGCCAAGTTCTGAGGCAACCTTCAGCAACTTAAAGGTCATGCATTCCAAAGGTTATGCAGGACACAGGCTGTAGCAGTGTGTGCTCTGTACTGTTGCTTTCTGAGCTAGTTCTCACATGGACATCTATGTGCTCTCCAGATAATAGTGCTCAGCTAAAATATTTTTGGTTTAGTATTAATCCAATTTAACAATACATAGAAATACTTTTGGAACTCGTAAATAAACTCTGTTTACAATGTCTACTTTCTTTTTTTTTTGTAGTTTTTGTATCATGAACGCTTACAGTAGTTTTAACTTGAAACTTTTACTTTCCTACCTGGTTTTTTTTTTTGTCTCAGTTTATTTAGCTGTTTTTATGATGTGGTTATATTCTTTTCAAAAGGGCATGAAATTAAATTCCCTTATATATTTAATATATATACATATATGTATATAAATATTTAAGGCAATCAGAAATGGTTTGGGAGGGCGTTTTTAGGAAGTGGGATTCTAGGGAAGTTTTTTGTCCTTGGAACAGTGGAAGGGTCTGCTTAGGGCCTGTGCTTTAGCTTAGGACCTGTGGGTCGGTCTCTCAGCTGGTGAACTAGTAGACATTTAGTGTGTCACTGCTGCTTTTTCATCTGCTTTTATATTTCTTGTTTTTATCGGTGGTTTTATTAAGTTCACATATAACTTTTCATTCTTTTATTTTAGTAACAGTTTAAAAATTATGGGAGTTAGAGAGATGGCTCAGAGACCAAGAGCCCTGGCTGCTCTTCCAGAGGACCTGGGCTCAGTTTCCTGGCACCGCCACGGTGACTCTACTTCCACTACCACATATGCAGAAGAACACTCCTGCAAATAAAATTAATAACTCTTAAAAGAATTAAAAATGTCACACATTTACACACTTCAGTGTGTCAGCAGAAGTCAGAGGACAACTTGTGAGATTTTATTTCTCTTTCTACCTGTGAGTCCCCGGAATAGAGCTCAGGTCATTAGGCCCGGTGGCAGGTGCTTTACTTCCTGAGCCATCTTGCTGGCCACAGTAACTATGTTCTTAAACTTGTAGTTTCTGTATCCATGTATATTCCATATATTACAGGAGACATGCTTCCACACGAGGACTGTGTACCCGATGAATGATTTGGTATGGAGGCATTGCTGTTTGAATACCGTTGATGATTAGTTGCTCTTTGGTCTGTGGATTCATTCTCCTCTGGTGCTGTGTGATGATGATTTCCATCACTTGGGCACTTTGCCAGCATGTCCATTTTGTACAGTAGGTTCCTAAAGGGGATTTAAGAGGGTGGGAGAAGCAGGAAGTCAGGGTATTATTTCTTCTCACCTTCTGCTCTGGTGCACCCCTGAAGTAGCTTCTCCTTTACACAGCTGCACCTGGTACCAGGCGGATCCTATTTCGCAGGTGGGGCTGTTGATAGACAGGGTGACAGTGAACCTTCTGCTTGACCCTTAGGCTTAGATGTAGTGTTGATCTTTGACTCATTTGTTCTGGTCTGTCATGATAAATGTCATGCTTGCCTCCATTTCCCTAATAATTTCTTTAATAGATTCACTTCTGGTGAACTGTTGTGAGGGTGCCATTTCCCACTGACTCACATACCTATTTGGTATTTGTTTCATCCTTGTATTATCAGTGTTATTATAATTGATTGTGTTTGTAATAGTTCAGGTTGGATTGCTGTTGTTTTTTGTTTTTTTTTTTTTTTTCTTTCTCAAGATAGGTTTCTCAGTGTAGTCTTGGCTGTCCTGGATTCTCTCTGTAGACTAGGCTGATCTCAAATTCATAAAGATACACCAGACTCTGCCTCCCAAGTACTGGGATCAAATGTGTACATCACTACTGCCTGGCAGTTTTTTAAATTTAAATATATAACATTAAATTGCTTATTAGATATTGAACTGTTTTCAATAATTGCTGTCAAACATTGTGTAATTTTGTTGTTTAATATTTTACAGAGAATGTGACCCATTAAAATATCCCATACTATTTTGAGGACATACATATCATATCCCTAAAAATTGTGTCTATATCTTTAGGTATTTGAATCTTTGAGGGAAAGTCTATTCAAATTACCACATGCTTTGTCACCTTGTGCTGGTGGCTTGTTCTTAGCATGTATAATAGATGGTAGTCAGTTAGCCTGGGAAGAGTTCTTAGAGTCCCTTTGGTGGTTACCGCAGGTAGGTAGTGGTTCTGCCCCCTTATCACCTCCATGAACCTGTGAACTCAATACATGCTCTTCATCTACCCCGGGTTTCAGGACACAGTCCATAGATGAGGCATAGAGTTGTTTAAAACATGCTCTTTCAGATGAAATGGTTGGGCCGGTGGGATGGCTCAGCAGGTAAACCTCAGTTCAGTCCCTGAAATCCACAGGAAGAAGAGGCTCCCAGCTGTCCTGTGATCTCCACACATATGTGTGTCCCCACAATAATAATAAATAGAAACACTAGAATGAAATGATTGAAAATTATTTTCAAGAACTGATCTTAGTTGAAAACTGGTGTTTTAGGTGTGTGGTTGTGTATATTAGGAAATGTTCCAAAGTGAGTGTAACTGGTGAGTTTGTCTCTAGGGAGCAAATGAGCACAGTCCAGGGATGCTCAGGTCTGTGTTCACAGAGGATTGCCTTTATTTCTCATCAGTGTGGCAGTCCCAGCACCTCTCTGCCTGGGCACTGCTCTCTGTGCTTCCATCTGTCCTCTTCAGTCTGCTTTCTTGACTGACAGGTCTATGAGCAAAAGACCCAAACTCTAAACTTCCCCTTAAAAGATGAGTCAATTTTGGGGCTATTAATCTATAGCATCATAAGTCTGTACAATAATAGTCCACTATACATTTGAAATTTGTGAAGAGATTCGATCTTAAGTGTCCTCTCTGCCCTCCCCTGTCCAAAAAATAGTCATCACATGTAATAGCGGATGTATTAATTAACTTGATGGTGAGAGTTACTTCACAGTGAGCATACAGCAAATCATTGTATAAGCTGAACTCACAGTCAATTATTCTTCAATTCAACAACAAAAACTTGTTAGAGCATGGATTTCCTTTGCTCTAAACTGCCCAGGCTTTGCATTTCACACAAGAAGCCAAAGTACTAGCAATGATGAGCTTCTGTCCTTCCTTACCCACTGACCTCCCTTGCTACTAGTCTCCCCACCTGGGTTTGGGTCATCTCGCTTCCTCCTAGCTCTTGGACACACCAAGCATTCTCTTGCCTATCAGTCTTTATGATGGCCATTCTTTTAGGTGGAGGGTTTGGTTGTTATTTTTGTTTTGGTGGAGTATACCTGCATGGTTCTTTCCTACTGTTGTTAAGCCCAAGTCCATGTGTCCATTATATGCACCACTGCACATTCCCATATGTTCCGCCTTACCACCATTCTCCCTTTTCCACCGGACTTTTTGTGCTAGAGCACACATTTTGGACACACTTTTTAGTGCATTTCTGAGTATACCTAAGTTGTCTCTTACTCACTAATGTATAGAGCAAAATGTAGTACAGAGTAGTCACTCAGAAACTAATGACTAGAAATGAAAACATGAATGAATTAAAAGAATGTTGACATCTGTCTTACTTTTGTTGTTGTTTTTGAGGCAGGGTCTCACTATGTAGCTCTGGATGGCCTGGAACTTGGTATGTAGAGCTAGCTGGCCTTGAACTCACAGAGACCTGCCTGCTTCTGCCTTGCAAGTGCTGGGATTAAAGGTGTGCCCCACCATGGCTGACTCTATTTTACATTTTAATTTCTGTAGTTATCAGTGTAGTTATGGAGCCCGTAGTAAATAGTCACCAAGAAGATTGACCGTGGAGTGGAGAGGTTGTACAGATGGCTGGCTTGGTTAGACAAGGACATCTCCTTTACTTAATCGGTGGCATTTGCTCCTACTCTACTTTCCATCAGCTACTGACATGGAAGTAATATTCTTCAGTTCAGTTGCTTGTTCTCTCAAGGTGAGGATGGAGGGTTAGAGAATGTCATTTTCTGCTGGGAGTCCATGCAGTCTTCTGCCTCAAATACAGTATTTCTTCTAATACAGTGTTTGCTGAGCTTAAAGCTGGCAGACACTGGGATGTGACTATTTCTTCACAAGATTTTCCTTATGGTTCATTCTTTAGTCCTCAGTGTGTAGACTTTTCCTAAAGACTTTCTTTAACCTTTTCCTTTTTTGAGAAAGTAATTTGTAATACTATAGACATATTGTTTTTTGGGGGCTGGAAAGATGGCTCAGAGGTTAAGAGCACTGACTGTTTTTCCAGAGGTCCTGAGTTCAAATCCCAGCAACCACATGGTGGCTCACAATCATCTGTACTGACCCTCTTCTGTACTGTATACATAATAAATAAATCTTAAAAAAGAGAAATATTGCCTTTCCTTCTACTTTGAGAGACTAAAGGACTCATGAAAATAACAGCCACAGGGGGACTGGAGACTTGGCTTAGTGGTTAAGAACAGCACTGCTCCTTCAGAGGACCAGGGTTTGATTCCTAACACCTATATGGCAGTATATAGCAGTTTGGAGCTCCAGTTCTGGGGATCTGATGCCCTCTTGTGCCCTCTACTGGCACTGCAGTCATGTGATACACTATATACATGCACACAACATGAAAATAAATAGCCAAAGAGTTGGATGCTTTTAGGCATATAAATGTCACCTAGGAATTGTTTGGACAGTCTGAGGGAGTGCTTTTAGAAAATCAAGAAAACAAACTGGACCTTTTTTTTTGCTTTTTCTTTACAGGAGCAGCCCTCTAGTTCCCATTCATGCTGTTTGTTGATGTTTTATCTCTTGCATTCTCCCACTTTACTTGAGGATTACAAACCAAATTCCCAGTCACTCATGAGTCTCATAGATTTACTTCATGAAGTTCTCTGGAGTAACTTTCCTAAGAATACTCAACATTCTTTAATATATCATATCTGTGTAAATACATAAAGTTTATTATAGAAATATATGACAAGATATGTTACTATTCCTAATGCAAAGAATGCCTATAAATGTCAGAATATTTTGTTTCAGACACTTGTACCTTGGTTAAAGGTAAAAAATAGAAGCCATTTCTCTGGCTCCATCTCTTCATAATATGTTAGAGATAGCGAATGGTTGCAATAAAATCATTGTAGGGCATTCAACTCTATATTAATTCCTCTTAATTTTCAACACTCTTGTCTTCTCTGGACTTCTGTGACTTCTTTTTTATTTACTACTTCTCGCCATTTTTACTTCACAGTCATAGTGATTTGAATGAGAAATGACAATATGGCAGAGTAAGTAGACTATCCTAGACTATTACCATTTCTCCCAGGTACAATGGCCTCTACCGTAAGCCAAAATAGACCCTTTTTCCCTTACACTGGTTTTATTACAACAGAAGAGTAACTAGTACAGTAGTTATACCTAAACTTCATAGGTTTTCACAAAAATGAATTTTGATTCTTGTTCATTGTAAAGTTTTAAAATGCACTGCTGTCTCCCTTTCCCATTCCTTTCTCATAGACGTAAATTATATTCAATTCCAGTGAGTCATTTTCTATCTCAGCTTGATTTTTGTTAACTTTGGTTTCTTTTAACTTTTAAATTATAGAGCTTATAGTACTTATAGTGTGAATAAGTACATAAGTATAATACATATATATACTAATAGTATATACACATGTACTATATAGTTACATACTTATAGCACATAAAGAAAATATTTACATAATTAAAAATTCTAAATATTAATCATATTTGTTTTTTAAAAATTTAAAGAATGGTAAATGGTAAATTAAATTTAGCAGTATTTGAAACTCAGCTTTCCATTCTTTGGCATAATATTTGCCCCTACTAATTTGGCTTATGTCACAACTACACCAAAGTAGTTTGAAGATATAATATAGAAATATTTATAATTTATAATGGATATCAACATCAAGATTTTATTCAAAACATGATGTGGGCTATGTGGTTAGTAGCATTTTTATTGTTTATTTCAAATTTTAGGTTGAAAATTGTAGGTGCTTGAAAATTGTAGGTGCTAAAGAGTATTTCTAAGCATAATAGAAAATGATATATTCTTGGTTCAGAAGTTATTATCTAGGCAAAATAGCTTATTATAAAATGCCCAACTAATCATTAACACAGAAAGTAAGTATATATTGCTAAGATATTGCTTAGGAGATATGGGGGAGGGTGCCTTGACAAGGTAGAAATACATTTGAACTTAATATATCATGATTTAATTTGGCCATTTATTTAGACACAGTTTCAGTACTTGGCTGTACAGGCATGTACTTGGAGAATAAATTTCTGTTTAATGTTTCACGTCTTTTTTGCTTTCTAATTGTAACATCTCTGTTACTGTTTGCTTAGCTTTTGTGCCTGTGTGACTTTAAGGGTGTGTTTTCATCCCATATTTTTCTCCAGGCATCCACAAGGACAAAGATAAGCCTCCCAGCTTCTCTGTTGTCCTTGAGACTTTGAGGCGGACCTTGACAGATTACCAGAACAAGCTGGAAGATGCGTCTAATGAGGTAACACGTGGACTGCTTGGCTCCACACACGGCCTTCGGGCAGTACCAGTATGCAGCCTTTGCTTGTTACAAAGGTCAAAAAGATTGGAGATGTTGAATTGACAGCTTCACAGATATAGAAATAATAAACCACTTGTCACTGTTCTTTCTTCAAGTGTGGCCTAAAGTAGTATCTCATCCCCATTTTGTAATGGTTCAGACACACAATGAAAGGACCCTGTCACTTCTTGACCTGTGTAACATATCTGTGCAAGTAATTTAAGTGAACTGTATTCTATTTAAATGTCAGTATGTTTATGGTCTGTGAGTAGCTAGTAGAAATTAAGGTTTCATCAAGAGTTTAAGGGTTTATAATCCACAGAAATCTTAATAAAAAAGAGAAATTAATCTTTGTGCTCTAAAGGGAGTTAAGTGTCGTTAGAAGTTTATAAAAACAAGTATCTGTTTGATGTAGACTGGAATCTTTTAATTTGCGGATTAAAAAGGCTCATGCTTCTGTTTGTCATCTCATTTGTATTGTTTAATGTGTGAGTTAATAATTTCCTTGGGTATTAAAATATTTTATGAATTCATGCTTTAAAAATTGAAGAGTTTGTCTAGTTATATCCTGTGAAATTAGCATATGTAATAATTACATTAGTTAGCAAAACAACAGATTTTTGTACAGCCATAGACAAGTCACATGGTTTAGAGTTTATCTCTTTGTTTAACGTAATTCAAAGCTTGCAAATTCACTATCTGTACTATGTTGGTAGAGACTTATTTTAGGTATGCAGAGGACAAAGAAGAATAAGTCTGTTCTTTAAACACTTTCTATAATTGTTCAGAAGGAAGCATGGCCTTTAAAATAATTAAATTCTTTGAAGAACAGACATTGCTAAGTTATTCCTAGAGAGACAAGACAACCTGGATTGTTAGTACTTTTGAAGTTCTTCTGAGGCCTAGGCCTGGAAGCTGCCGAATAACTAGGAACATATTACCCACGGCGAATTGTTATTTGGGAGGATGAATGTCACATGATCCTCAGCACAGTTGAAAAGTCGACTCAGCAGGCTTTGGCTTAGTAATGTGCTTTGTTGTGAACCAGTGCCAGAGACAGCAGTGGGGAGACCAAGGGGGTGGCTGCAAAGAAAGCAAAGAGAGCAGCCTGACAGAAAGAAGAATGAGCTGTCAAAGACAATAAATCACAGGCAGTGCTGGACCAACTGATGACCTGCCACAGCCTTCCCAGTAGGACTGTGTGACAGGCCTGAAGCTGTCATATGGAGTGAGCGACCAGTGAATACCCTCTTGATGTAAAGCAAAACAGTCTCCTGTTTGCTCTCTTTGCTTTCCTTATAATGCTCCTGGCATTTGGTCCAGTAGGATTTTGGGAATAAAGTTATGTTTACAGTGAGAATGAAATTCTTTATCTAGAGAGGGAGCACAACAAGACCATCCCTGGAGTTTTAAGGCTGAATGCTTTCTTTTCAGCCAGGTGAGCCTGTGACAGAAACTGCATAGCCTTTAACCAAAAGAAGTGTAGTGCCTAAGACGCAGTCACTGTTGCAGTATTTACGCCTAAATAATTACATAGCAAGCATTTGAAAGTTAGTGTTTGGCTCATTCATTTCTTCTTGAAGAAATGCCAAAAAGCTATTTTTCTCTCATCAGCTCAGCAACATAAATGATGCAAAGGAAAGGACATCCAGTGAACTAGATTCTACCAGACAGAAGATTGAGTCTCACACTAAAAATATAAAGGTACTCAATTTAAGTTAACTTTTCCCCTTTGTTAAGAGACAAAGACATTTTGAGGCAATTATTTTAGTGATATCTGAAAATAAAGCTTCTATTTTTGAATGCACACTAAAGTTTTTTGTTGATCAAACTGTTTTGGCTAAAGAAACAATTTGTTTCTCTGATATAATATTGCAGACTAAAATGCTTTGAGACTTAATGTTCCACTTTAGATAAGTATTAAGCACATTTTGTATAAGCATATCTGTCTGTAGAGAAATGTTGTCTTTTTTGGGTGGAGCTATTGCTTTTAGTATATCATGTCTAGCTGATGGGCTGAGACTCCACAGTTGGCTATGGTTCAAGCAAATAGTTGATTTTATTATCTGTGTTAGTTTTAGTTACAGTGCTGCAAAAGTCGAGTTTCTCAATATTCATTGAGTTTTATAGTGCTGCTGTTGAAGCTGAGTTTGTAATGGGGACTGTTTGGTAACATAATTTAGTAGAATTTCACATTTCATTCTTGAGATTTCTATTAGCATTTAGAATGTCATTAGAGAGTAAATGTCCTTATATTAAGTGTAAAGAGATTTATGATTTTCTATGTTACTTAAGCATTATTAAAATTTTCTTAAATTACCCTTTTAAAATAATAAGGTAAAAGGAAAACTTTTAAGTAACTTTTTGGAATATGCAGTTTTAATAAAATTTATGTGCTTGAACATTACAATTTCTCTAAATTTTAAATGAAAACATTCTACTTAAAAATACATTAAGTAAAGTACCTTAAATGTCTAGCATCATAAGCAAATGGTGATTATTTTATACTAACATTTTGAAGGTTTTCATCCTGTATTTGCTACCCACATGCTTCTTACCTTCTGCCATTTCTAGAGTCTCTTTATTTGGTGTTTGTGACAGGAACTTCAGGATAAACTGACAGAGGTCCATAAGGAGCTAAGTCATCTGCGCACTAAGTGTGCAGACCGAGAGGCCCTAATAGCCACGCTCAAGGTGGAGCTGCAGAACGTGCTGCACCACTGGGAGAAGGAGAAGGCCCGAGTAGCCCAGTGTGAGAGCGAGTTGCAGAAAGTGTCCCAGGCCTTCCACAAGGACACCGAGGTATCACCCCACATAGAGGGGAACAGGAAGGCCTTTCACTGACCTTAGCTGTGTAGAGACACGCACCAGTGACTGGTGTTACTCATATTTGATTTAATTTTAAAAATGTTTTTAGTGTCACACTTAGAATTGTTCCTCACAGCTGCAAAATCACTTCCTTTGTTCTACCTCCTCGCCCCCATTTGTGAAGAAAAAAGAAAAGCAGCCTCGTTTCGCCCTCTGTGTCACTTGGGCCATCAGCTTTCTTCCCTGTTTTATCGTCACATCTCACTCTGCCATGCTCCTTACCATCTTGTCAAGTTTGGCTTCCTTCCCAGTAACAGCATCATTTTATTAGAGTAATTCTACAGCATGGCTTGATGGAAAGAATATTTTTTTGTAACCAAATAGATTTTGACTTGAATCCTGTTTTTTCTTACACAGAGTCTGGCTGTGGACAAGCCATATGGGTTTGTCACGCCATATCTCAGTTTTCTTAATTGTAAAACAGGAATAAGTCTCCTTATTCTTTATAATTTATGATATACTAATGAAAACTTAGAAGTTTTGCAAAATTAAAACTATTAGTTGGATGTTCTGGATAGTTGCCTGTCCATTTATATTTATAGAAACTTATTAAGATTATTTTGCGATTTATTTGTTTTTATTTTATGCCCATGGATACTTTGCCTGCATGTATGTCTGTGCACTACGTTAATGCCTGGTGCCCGCAGAGGCCAGGAGAGCATACTAGAGACCCTGGGATCAGAGTTACAGACAGTTGTGAGCCACTGTGCAGGTGCTGGGACCTGAACCCCGGTCCACTGCAAGAGTAGTCCATGCTCTTAACTGCTCAGTTGTCTCTCAGGTCCTATTAATAATTAATTTTTAAAATAGCATGCCAAAAATTTCATATTATGTATGAGCCTGTTCTCTCTCTCTCTCTCTCTCTCTCTCTATATATATATATATATATATATATATATATATATATATATATTTAGCTTTTGGGATATAGAACTTCTGTAGTTGATGGATTCATTTATCTAAATTCCTGCATATTGAATTCATTATTTCACCAAATACAAACTCCGGTGCTAAGAGAATAAAAAGGAAACATTCTTTCCACTCTTGGAGTCTGGATTTCCATTGTGTCTACATGAAGGGGTGGAATTGTTCTACCCCAGATTAAAGTCAAGGAAATCAGAAGCCTGACTGCGTTTGTGACATCAGTGTCTAGAGTACTGTGGTTGAGTTCACCGTGTGAGAACTGGGTTTGGATCTTGTGATGATCTTTTCATACCAAATGGATGACTTCCATCCCTGGTTTATCCCAGCCAGAGCAAAAAGAACGTTGTGGCGACACACTGAGTTATCCTTACAAAGAGACTGGGATCTTAGTAGAAATGTGGAGGATGATGGTGATTTTAGGGCCTATAACACTTGTATTGTATTTAATCAGATTTTTATATATTTCAAAACACTTAAACTTGGAGAAGTCATTTTTAACTGCTTTTAAAGGAACAATGCACAGTACATTTGTAGCCGCAGTTTTTACCTTTCCTTTTCTTTCTTTTTGTTTTGTTTTGTTCTTGTTTTCTTGAGGCAGGATCTCTCCCTACAGAACCCTGGCTGCCCTGGAATTCACTGTGTAGAATTGCTGGCCTCAAAGTCACAAGGATTCTCCTGCCTCTGCCTCCCAAGTGCTGGGATAAAAGGCATGTATATCATGCCCAGCAGTTTTTTTTTTTTTTATTTCTTGATCCAGCTTTTCTTGTTGTAACTATTATTATTTATTTGCTTAACTTTTATTTTTAAATTACTGTATTTGAAAAAGTGAGACAGTATGCAGGTGAATTACTGTCATTTACTTTGAAATGTTCAGGAAAACAGTTGCTACAATTTCCAATAACAAAACAAAGTCTTTAATATACTATATTTAGTTTTTGAAAAGAATCTACATTATAATTTCCCTCCCCTCCCATTTTCTTTTTTCAAGTTTTTTCCTCCTCCCGATATAGTAAGACATTTTGAGGGAACTAATTTTATTCACACAAAATGTTTATTTTGCAGCTTCACAATTACTTCTTTTGAGTTTCATGTTTGGTGATGAAGCATTTATAAAGAGGGCAGCTTGTCTCTTAGTAACTAAATCCTCCAAGTGATGTTGAGTCAGGGTTAAACTGGATTCTAGAGCAGAGTAAATATCTTTAGGCCATTCAGCAGGGACTAGTTAATGACTATAATAACAATGTGCTTTTAAAGGGTTTTTCAAGCATATTTCTAATTGGACAGTTTTGAAAATGTGTCTTGGACAGCGGGTCCACTTTAAACTGCTCTGCTACTTTGTAATGCTTACACACCCACAGATGCTCAGTGTGCCGAATACAATATCAACCTCTAAGTGAGGAAAACAAATGGGCCCTTCTTTCATATCACTGTGTGCTTTGCCTAAGGGGCTTGGGATAGATTTCCTATAAGTAGTGAGTAGAGTTGAGTCTCCTGGGGTGGAAGAAAGCTGTGTGATTGCAGACATGTAAAGCACAGCTACTGATACGCTGTGCCTTTAATTGGAGTGGATAACACTCTTACCTCGGTGCCATTTTATGACTTAACAGATGGGTTTAAAATATAAGTAGGAAGTTATATAATTCCTATGTTGACTTCAAATTAAAGGTTCTGATAAAAAAATTAACCCAGATACCTTGTGTTATAGATTTTAAAATTTAGACCTAAACATCCAGCAGTAGCAAGCTGGACCACAGACCCTGTTTTCTGGCATCTAATTACAGCCGTGTTTTGAATGCCAGTCTAAGAAATCTAAGCAAATTAAAGAGGACATTAGTATTTTTATCTAAGGCTTGATTCTGAATGTGAGAAAAGGCCATCTAAATGATAATGATAATCTTCCTCCTAGATTAAAAAAATGTTTTCCTATTTGTCTTGTGTATTTTACTTCCTACAGTGTTTATATTCAGGAGTTAATGAGTCCTTTTTTCTTGCAGGAGAAGCTAACCTTCCTTCACACCTTGTACCAGCACTTGGTAGCAGGCTGTGTGCTCATAAAACAACCAGAAGGCATGCTGGATAAATTCTCTTGGTCTGAGCTTTGTGCCGTCTTGCAGGAGAATGTTGATGCCCTCATCGCAGACCTCAACAGGGCTAATGAGAAGGTAACTGTCCTCAGGCACCAGATACCTCTATTAAATTCAGTGACATTTGTCCACATCACAGTATCATTAAGAGAGGCTGACATTCATCTTATTTCAAAAAGAATTTGGATGTTAATAATTCAGTACCATTAATTATGGCTTGTCTACAACTCAGTTTGATGCCATTGCTGTGGGCATGTAAATGTGACTGAAGTCTGTATGAAGTCTCTGAGCTCCACTTTCGGTGCAGGACATGCTAATACTACTAGCCAGTGTTAGCCACAGGGACCTAATTAAGAGAAAATAAATTAATCTTACTGATGAAGCAATTCAAAGAACTTAGTCATTTACATTAATAAACCAACTCTTTATGTTAAGATAAAATAGAAACAGGATGTAGTTATTCAAAAACATCATCTTAAAAGTCTTTGCTTAGGAAATATGAAGTATTGTTTTAAAAGTACTTAGAAAAATTTAAATTGCGTTTTGACTCATTTCTTCAAATGTCATACACTATGAGGGAAAACATAACCCATATTTTAGAATGGGAAATGTGTATTTTATAATTAAAACAGTAGACCTTACAGTCACTTTAATATTCTGTAAATCTGGGAATTCAGTTTTTTCCAAACGGAAAACACCGTGGTCTTCCTGTAGAAAGTTAAAAGGTGTAGTAGGTCACATATTTTGCCATTTAAGATACCATTCCTTACCCTGGGCCTGTTGAACTGGTTATAACTCTTTGTGACAAGTAAACTGTGCTGTAATGTCTAGATCTCGGTTACATTTACTCTTCAAGGACCAGAAGAGAAAAACAGTTCTGTGAGCTTAAAAAAAAGTATGTTGCATTAATGAAATGGTCCATCTTCAGGATGAGATCTTGAGCATTTTATTTTCAGTGTATTAAAGGTACAACCAAAGGCATTGTGAAGTAGAGCTAAGAAATGTGGGAATAAACTGAGAAGCAGATGCTGCCTGTGACTGTGAGTTTAACCATGGGTTAAAACAGACTGATAATTAAATATGTACTAACCTCTCTGAGATGATGTTTTTCATAGCCGTTCATAGCTTCAAAACATTAATCAACATGCATGTTAGAAGATATGGGTTTCATTTTTAATGTTTGTAAAAGTGAAAACTGAGTATAATGTTTTGTGTTATTATATGTAAAATGTTTGCTCATTTGTAAATCTTATTTAAGTATTTCCTTTTTTATTTGAGACACCTCAGATAGCCTGAGCTTCAGTTCTAGAAATAAGAATAACTTCCCAAATTATCTCTGTAAAATTGATTACAGAAAAATGTACTTTATTAGAAGGAGGAAAAATAAAAAAAAATCATCATTTAGGTATGAAAATGATACCATTTCTTTGCTAAAGTACTTTATCTCACCCCATAATTTATGGTTCTTACTTTATTTACATTTTAACTTAAAATAGTTATATTATCTTAGGTATAAAATGTAATGGAGAATATAGGTGTTTTCTTGATATACAGATGTCATATCTCAATATGTATTTCATTTTCATTTATAGATAAGCCATCTGGAGTACATCTGTAAAAACAAATCTGATACAATGCGAGAGCTTCAACAGACCCAGGAAGACACCTTCAGCAAAGTGGCAGAGCAGATCAAGGCCCAAGAGAGCTGCTGGCACAATCAGAAGAAGGAGCTGGAATTCCAGTATTCTGAACTTCTCCTGGAGGTACAGAGGAGGGCTCAGGTAGGCTGTTCTGCAGAGAGCTGGACAACATCCGGGAGGAGCAAGCTGACTCTGATTGAAACACTCTTTAATACTTACAAAGAATTAATAAAATATTTTTTTAAAATAGCTACTTTGTTTAACCATTTCCATTTTTCTCCTCTTTTTGAACAGAGTCTCATTATGTAGCCCTGGCTAGTCTGCAGAGATCTGCTTGCCTTTGCCTCCATAATGCTGGGATTAAAGGTTCAATTCTAAGTCAGTTTAAACCTTTTTGAAGACCTCATAAAACTTGCTTATGTTATGATCATGTGAATACACAATAATCATTATGCTACTTCTTATAGGCAGGGATGGTAGTTAACAATATATTAATGGCAATAATTAATATGGAGAAAATAAGTTTAACTACCTAAGTCTCCCTGTTCCCAATCAAACCTAGCGTAAAGATAAAATACACAATGGCATTGTTACATATTTCTTTTTTTTCTTGTCACTGTTTTATTTTATTTTTTTAAGAAAATAGTTTTCTTTTTCTACGTAAAGAAAGATAAAATATATCTCACAGTCATTTTGCAATAGGACCTGTAATTATAATTCTAGTTCTCATGTAACTTTAGAAGGTATGTTACCTGTTTCATTGATGTGACAAAATATTGTGTCTGTTACTGTGTGTGTCCGGTTTAAGGATTGTCGTTTACTTGAGATTGATGATATTTTTGCTGCTTTTAAAACCCTAAACTTTTTGTTATTTTAAAATAAATTTTAAAATTTATTTTAGTCTGGTAAAATATTGCCAGTGTAAATATCCTTTTATGCAGTTTTTTTTTTTCTATTTTGGGGGCTTTAGTTGGACCATCACCTAAGCTCATTGTGGTTAAAGTGTGATATATGAATTAGGGGTCTAATGGGAGATTTTTTTTCATGAGCTCTTGAGTTGGGAGTTTACTTGCTAGCTGCTAGGCTTTGGAGAAAGTGATAGAGCTTCTTACATTCTGACCTAACAGATTCAATCTCTGTTGGATATGATGGCATTATTGGGAGGTGGCAAAAAGGAAGAGGTGGAGCCTGGTTGTAGGAAGTAGATTAACTTACTGCAGGAATTCCTAGAAAGATATGTCCTGGCACAGCCCATTCTCTCCTTTTGCTTCCTGTCCACCATGAGGTGAACTGCTTAGCTTTCCCATCATCCTGCTGCACATCACTGTGTTGTTCATTAGTGACAGAGCCAAACGATCCCAGGCCAGAGCAAATCCTTTCTGCTTTATCTGTTCTTAGAGATCTTGTCATAATGTTGAAATCTCATGTATCTACTAATATGATAGAGTCATAATTGTAAAATAATTCTGAGGTGTAAGTTTTATTAAAAATAGAAATTATGGGCCCTGTGTGAACTTAGGCACTTCTTTGTAGATTTGAATTAGTCAACAAACATATTTCCTGAAAACAGCCATTTGTTCATTATTTTTAGGTTCTAATGTGATGTAAAGGATCCAGTTCAGTGGAGGAGCTCTACTGCAGACAGACAGAGTGCTTTTATGTATCGCAGAGTCACAGTCTGCCTGTATGTGCCTTCCTAGCGCTGGTGTTACAATTGTGTGCCTCCAGCCATGTCCCATTTGGTGCTCTGGTTAATGTAAGCACTCATGCAATCCCACTCTGTCAAGTCTTCAAACTTTCCATTGTCAGGATGTTCTGTGTTCTCTGCCAGTCATTTTCACTTGTCATGGGTGACTATCATTCTCCTGCTCCTCATTACTCATCAACTGCACAAGGTTCTTAATTTTGTACAAATGGAATTATTCAGTATTTATTCATTGTGAGTTGGCTTATTTCACTTGATGTTGAACATAATGTTACTTATATTGTTATGTATCAGTGATTTTTTTTATGGTTTTATAGTATTCCATTTCATTGCCACATCATAATTTTATTGAAAATAGGTAGATGGATATTTGGTTTATTTCTAGTTTGGGGCTTTTATAAATGAACTTTGTGCAAAAACTATCGTACAAGTGTTTTGTCAACATATGGTTTCTTTTCTTGGTTGTCTGCAAAGAGTGCAGGTGTTGGGTTCTTTGTGTGTGTTTGTGAGAAACTGTATTGTTGTAAATGGTTCTGGCCCAGACTTTGGTCTGGACCAAAGGTTTAGTCTCTCGGCCTTGCTTTACCTCAAATAATCACACAGAGGCTTATATTATTTTTATGCTGATTGACCTAGGATCCAGCCATATAACTTGCTAGCGCTTACTCTCAATCTAACCCATCTTGTTCAGCTGTGCGACTTGGTACCTTTTCTCAGCGCAGCATTTCCTCTGCATTTCCTGGCAGCTCCAGAGACTCTGGTATCTGTGTCTGGCATCTGTATCTGCTCTGTTTCTGAGTTTTCTTGGCCTGGTAGCCCTGCCCACACTTTCTGTTTGCCTTTGGCCAATCAGCTTTTTATTAAACACATAGATGGGACAAATATTTACATTACCAGCATAATCCCACTACATTTTTCCTTTTTCTCTTTTTAAAACACTCATGTTGGGAGCCATTTGTTGTAAAAGATTCTGGCTCAGAATTTCCTGGCTAGACCAGAGGTTTGGTCCCATTCTCTACCCCGCTTAGCCTCAAATAATCACACACAGGCATATATTATTTTTACACTGATAGACCTAAGGCCCAGACATATAATTTGCTAGCGCTTGCTCTCAATCTAACCTATCTTGTTCAGCCATGTGGCTCAGTATCTTTTCCCATAGCAGCATTTCAGCTTTTTTCCTCTGTGCCTGTGGTGTCTCTCTCTGGCGGCTCTCTGGCATCTGTCTCTGCTCTGAGATGTTCCCAAGTTTTCTTAGCCTGGTAGCCCCACCTACACTTCCTGTTTGCCTTTGGCCAATAGGCTGTTATTAAACCTATAGTCGGGACAAATATTTACATTACCAGCATTATTCCACTACACTGTATAAAGGATTTTCTGAAATGGTAATATCCCTTTATTTTTTCTGTTTTAGTTCTTTATTTTTGTTATAATAACCTTTTATTACCCCAAAGCAGTGAAGATAATAAACCTTTATTATTATTTTCTAGAAGTTATATGGTTTTTGTTTTTATGTCTGTATGATCAGTCATAATTCCAACCTGTGTGGTGCCCAGTAGGGTCTCAGGTTTATTTTCCTTGCTACATTTATTGTTCCCGTGTACTTTGCTTTACTATTCCCTTGCTTCACTGTGTAGCCTTAGAAGTCGGTCATACTTAGGACACATAGGAAGTATAGGCTTGGCGGTCAGTTGTGTAGTCATGTCCTTGCCATAGTACCATGCAGTGAAGTATATTCCAACTAATAGTTATTCCAACTAATTTTATTAACTATAAGTCATCACATGCAGCCATCCAGGTCATACCCTAACCATGATGCCATCCAGTGCAGGAGTGAAATATTCAGCCATTCAGATCACACCTTTCACTTAGAAAGGCACACCTCTGGTCATCCATGTGTTTTGTGTATCAGCAGTTAATTGCTTTTCCTTTTGGGGGTATTATTATTTCATTTTGTGACTATATGGTTGTTTTCTTATCTCTGGAAACTTGCTAATGGGGCTTTGGGTTCCTTATTTTTTAGCAGTTGTGATTGAATATTCATGGAAATATTTTTATGTGATCATAAGGTTTCATTTTTGTCGCATAAATACATGGAAGTCTGATGTCTGGGTTATATGCTAAGTGTATATTTAAGAAAACATTAAATTGTTTTCCAGAGTGGTTTTATAATCTCCTTTGAAATTCTTTTTTTTTTTTTTTTTAAATTTTATTTATTTATTTATTTGCCTTGGTGTTTGCCTGGAACTGGAACTACAGACAGTTGTTAGCTGCCATGTGGGTGCTGGGAATCGAACCCGGGTCCTCTGGAAGAGCAGACGGCGCTCTTAACCGCTGAGCCATCTCTCCAGCCCCCTGAAATTCTTATTAGTAATTTAACAGAGTTGTATTTGATCTGCCTCTGTACATGCCATTTCATTCTTTCATTCTTTCAAACTTTTGTCATCCTAATTGGTTTGTAGTTATATGACATTTAGTTCTAAATTAAAATTCAATCAAGTTTAGTGTTCCCTAGTGAGTAATAAAGTTGAGTACCTATTTAAATGTTTATTTGTCACATATATTTCCCTTGGTGAGTACCTGTTCATAGTTTTTGTTATTGTTTGTTCATGTGATACAGGCATTGCTGTGTAACTGTGCTGACTCTGTCATGTACTACCACACCAGGCTAACAGATCAGTGAAAAATTCCAGCTGCTTTACCTCTTCTCCCCTTCACTTCCCCTCCCCTCTTCTCCTTTTCATTTTTCTCCTCCTCTGCCTATCCTTTCCCATCCTCTCCCCTGTTCTCTTTTCTTCCCCTTCCCTCTCTGGTTCTGTCTGTCTGTCTGTCTGTCTGTCTGTCTCTCTCTCTCTCTCTCTTTTACTGAATTCAGAAACTTGTACATGGTAGGAAGCACATTTACTACTAAGCTGTATCTCCGTTCCTGCTCACCTGTTCAGTCCTGTTCACATCTCCATCCTGTTCACATCCCCATCCTGTGCACGTCTCCATCCTGTGCACATCTCCATCCTGTGCACATCTCCATCCTGTGCACATCTCCATCCTGTGCACATCTCCATCCTGTGTATATCTCCATCCTGTTCACATCTCCATCCTGTTCACATCTCCATCCTGTTCACATCTCCATCCTTGTAAACATCTCCAGCCCTGTGCACATATTTACTCAGTGTTTATTTATTGACTATATATTTATTTACTAACTTTTTAAAGACAGGTCTCACTATGTAACTCTGGCTGTCATGGAACTCACTGTGTAGACCAGGTGGGCCAGGAATTCACAGAGATCCTCCTGTTGCTGTTTCCCAAGTGCTAGGATTAAGGAACATGCTACTATTATTCCTGTTTTTTTTTAAACTTATTTTATACTTCAACAAGGTTTCCTTGCAGTCCAGGCTGGCCTTGAACTTACTATATATTCTAGGCTGGCCCTGAACTCATAGCAACCCTCGTGTTTCAGCCTCCTAAGAGCTGAGATCTTGAGCCACATACTTGACTTGGTTCTTTTCTTAGTCTGAACTTTTGAGGCTTTGCACACATTTTAAATTTGTCATTTGTCAGCTATGTTATTTACAGATATTTTATCCTGTGCCATTAGTATCTCCTAATTTACAGAAGAAGCACTTTATTTTTTTTCATAGTGTTAGATATTAAACACAGGTCTTACACATCCCAGCCAAATGCTAGTCGACCTGTTGAGCTATGCCCCAGAAGCATTATGTTTGATAAAGTTTCTATTTTCAGTTTTTGTCTTATAGATTGTTTGTAGTATTATAGATTAAGACTCCCAAAGTGCATAATCAGAATTTTTTTAACTTTTTCTTTTTAGTCACTTTATTTTATATATATATATATTTATATATATATATTTTATAGATAGACCTATGTAAAATTTGAGCTAATTTTTGTAGGAGTGTGAAGTATGGGTTGAGGTTGGCTCTTTTTTGCATATAGTTGTTCAGTTAAGAATACATTTGGGCTGGAGAGATGGTTCAGAGGTTAAGAGCACTGACTGCTCTTGTAAAGGACCCAGGTTCAATTCCCAGCAACCACATGGCAGCTAATAACTGTCTATAACTCCAAGATCTGGTACCCTCACCCAGACTACATGCAGGGAAAACACCAATGTACATAAAATAAGGATAAATAAATGATTTAAAAAAAATCCCCAGGTCTCACATAAGCTACCTGGAATTCCCTATGAAAATCAGGGTGGCTCAAATTCAAATCCTTTTGCTCTGCCTCCCAAGTGCTGCAATTGAAGCTGGGCCACCTTATGTGGCCAATAAAGACTATGCTTTTTATATTGAATTGCTTTTGTACCTTTTCAAGGTCTCAGATTACTGTATTTATATATTATGCACTTTACTCACTGTTTTCTACACTACACTAATTTAGTTCCAACAGCTAGCAGTTTCAATTCACTTTATTCCATATGTGTAGGATAGCATAGCAAATCATAATCAAATATTTATTTATTTGGGGTGTATGTGTATATGTGTATTGTTCATAGTGCAAGAATAGGAATCAGAGGGCAAATTGCAAGAGTTGGTTCTTTCTTTCCATTGTGTGGGTTTTAAGGACTGAACATCAGTTGTCAGGCTTGGTGAAAGATGTCCCTACATACTAGCCATATCACAGGCTTGCAGTTTATTTTGGAAGTGAGGGCTTACTTCATCCTAAATCCTGATACCAAACAGTTTTTAGGAGAAGTCTTGAAGACTTTAAAAAATTTGTTCCTTCAATTTGTTTATATGATGGATGATATTTACGGTTTATCGTATGTTGAACCAACCCTGCATTTCAGGATGAAGCCTACTTGGTCATGGTGGATGATATTTTTTATATATTGTTCTATACAGCTTGCCAAAATTCCTTAGATGCTGAAAAAGCCTTTGACAAAATCCAACACTCCTTTATGATAAATGTCCTAGAGAGATCAGGAATACAGGGAAAATATTTAAATATAATAAAGGCGATTTACAAGACGCCAACAGCCAACATCAAACTTAATGGAGAAAAACTCAGAGCAATCCCACTAAAATCACGAACTAGACAAGGATGTCCTCTCTCCCCTTATCTATTCAATATATTCTTGAAGTTTAGCTAAAGCAATAACAGAACACAAGGAGATTAAGGGGGTACAAATTGGAAAAGAAGAAGTGAAACTATCTCTATTTGCAGATGATATGATTGTATACATAAGTGACCCCACAGTATTCTACCAGGGAACTCCTACAGCTGATAAGCACCTTCAGCAATGTAGCAGGATACAAAATTAACTCAAAGAAATCAGTAGTCCTTCTATACACTAAAGATAAAAGGGCCAAAAAAGAAATAAAGGAAACATCACCTTTTATAATAGCTGCAAATAGCATTAAATACCTTGGAGTAACTATAACCAAAGAAGTAACAGATCTATCTGACAAAAATTTTAAATCACTGAAGAAAGAAATTGAAGAGGATATCAGAAAATGGAAAGCTCTCCCATGTTCCTGGATAGGTAGGATCAACATAGTAAAAATGGCAATTCTTCCAAAAGCAATCTACAGATTCAATGCACTGCCCATCAAAATTCCAACACAATATTTTACAGACCTTGAAAGAAAATACTCAACTTCATTTGGAATAACAGGAAAGCCAGGATTGCCAAAACAATTTTGCTCAACAAAAGAACCTCAGGAGGCATCACCATCCTCGACTTCAAGTTATACTATAGAGCTACAGAGATAAAAACAGCCTGGTACTGGCATAAAAACAGACTTGTGGATCAATGGAACAGAATTGAGGATCCAGACATTAACCCCAAAACCTATGAACACCTGATCTTCGACAAAGAGGCCCAAAATATTCAATGGAAAAAAGATGGTATCTTTAACAAATGGTGTTGACATAGCTGGATGGTAGTGTGTAGAAAAATGCAAATAGATCCAAGCCTGTCACCCTGCACAAAACTCAAATCCAAGTGGATCAAAGACCTCAACATAAACCCAGCCACTCTGAACTTGATAGAAAAGAAAGTGGGAAATACCCTCCAATGCATTGACACAGGCAACCACTTCCTAAATATAACACCAGTGGCACAGACACTAGAAACAACAATCAACAAGTGGGATCTCCTGAAACTGAGAAGCTTCCGTAAAGCCAAGGACACTGTCAATAGGACAAAACGATAGCCTACAGAATGGGAAAAGATTTTCACCAACCCTACAAGTGATAGAGGACTGATCTCTAAAATATATAAAGAACTCAAGAAACTAGAGCACAATCAAAAAATGGGATTCAGTACTCAAAAGGGAATTCTCAGCAGAAGAATTATGAATGGCTGAAAGGCACTTGAAAAAGTGCTCAACGTCTTTAGCCATCAGAGAAATGCAAATCAGAACAACTTTGAGAAACCATCTTGCACCTGTCTAATTGGCTAAGATAAAAGACACAGAGGACAGCCTATGCTGGAGAGGGTGTGGAGCAAGGGGAACACTCCTCCATTGTTGGTGGGAGTGTAGCTTGTTCATCCACTCTGGAATCCAGTATGGCGGTTTCTCAGAAAACTGAGAATCAATCTCCCCATGGATCTAGCAATACCACTTCTGGGTGTGTACCCTAAAGATGCACATTCGCACTCCAAAGGCATTAGCTCAACTATGTTCATCTCAGCATTATTCGTAATAGCAAGAACCTGGAAGCAACCTAGATGCCCCTCAACTGAAGAATGGATTAACAAACTGTGGTACATCTCAGCATTAAGAAAAAATGATATCCTAAAATTTGCAGGCAAATGGATGGATTTGGAGAATATCCTCCTGAGCCAGGTCTTATAAGCCCAGAAGGATAAGCAGGGGATGTACTCACTCATTAGTGGACTCTAAACGAAAAAGCAAAAAGCAAAGCATGTCCAAGCTGTAAACAACATCCACTGAACAAATTGGGATCTGATGTACCTTGGACTGGCACCTTGAATCCCACTCCCTCTATAGGAACACCTGACTCAGTCTTGATGTTGTGGGGAGGAAACTGGATCTGCCAGGAGTGGATGCTGAACTAAGCCATTTTGGGACATTGGGACCTCCTTTCTTTGCTAGGGAGGAATGGGGAGATGTGGAGAAGAGAGTGTGACTGGAGGGGATGGGAGGGAGAAGGGACCTTGAACAAGGACATACACGTATAAAAAATGTGACTTTATTCATAATAATAAAAAAGATGCAAAAAATGAATTTGTTACACTTAGGTTTGGTGCATGTATCTGCAAATTAAAACTCTTATTATTTACAAAAGTAGTTTAATATTGTATATTGGCTTATAGTCTGTATTATGTTCACATTTGCATCTTCATCAAGTATAATAAGTACGCAGGGATAATTCATTTTGACTTCATATTGTGCTCAGAACCATTAAGATACACATTACCTGGTCTATGAATTCTATTTTAAAAAATTTTGATAGAATCAATTCTATGCAGTTGGTTATTTTAAAAGCTAATGTACATAAGATATTTTGGGCTAGAGAGATGATTCAGTGGCTAAGAGCACTGGCTTCTCTTCCAGAAACCTGGGTTTAATTCCCAGCACCCACATGGCAGCTCACAACTGTCTGTAGCTCCATTTCAGGGTATCCAACACCCTTATTCAGACATTCATGCAGGCAAAACACCATTGCACATGAAATAAAATAATAATATTTAATACATAAATATTTAAAATGTAAATAAGATACTTTTATTTGATATCATTTAATGAATTTTCTAGGATTATGCTCATAAGAACTTGGATGGGGCATAGTTGTTACCTGGATTGTGGGTGGTAGGAGACTGGTGATGTCAGATAGAAATAGTCATTAGTAGAGGGGATTTGTAGGAAACAAAATACTTATTTGTTGACTTGTTTAATGTTTGGCTTTTATAAATGAGTGGTTAATAAATAAGCAATATTGTAATTTCAATTGCTTTTCCTTGATAAGAAGTGATAGTGATGCGTAAATACTGTCAGATAAATGTAGCCTGTAAAAATGGCTTCAAAAATAAAATAAGTTTTCATATCCCAGCATATTTTTAGTTTTAGGGACTTATGCTAGCTGAATGGTAGGAGGATCCTTGAGTTAAAAGACATTTGAAGCATCCCACAGTACATTACATTTGTGTTCTGCTGAATAATCTAGGTAAAGTGCACGCTCCCTTCTTCAGACTAACTTTGTAATCTTAGTAGTATTTATGTTACTTTTTCCTTTTCATCTGAAAATAACTAAATTAGTGGACCAAGAATGTACATTCTAGAAGTAAAGACTTCATCCTCTGTTGAATTAAGGTAACACTTGATGTAATGTTTATTTCAGTTGGATCCCCAGGACCCTTTTGATCTTTACATACATACATACACACACACACACACACACACACACACACACACACATGCACATTATGGCATGGTGTACCCCTCAGCATACAAAATAAATAAATAAAATGTTAAAGATAAAATGAAATAATGAAAGAAATTGGGGGTTATGGCTCTACATTGCACTTTAAATTTATGTATGTTTGTGTATTTTTATGTATGAGTATTTTGTCTGTGTGTATGCCTGCATGCCAGAGCAGGGAATCAGATCACGTTATAGATGGTTGTGAGCTGCCATGTGGTCGCTGGGAATTGAACTCAGGTCCCCTGGAAGTACACCTGTGCTTGTAACTCCTGAGCCATCCTCCAGTTCCTCTACATTGCATTTCCCTCCTCTCCTGGTATTCAATTCCTATGAGAAACTTAGCCATAAAAAGATTGTTAGATATTAAAACACTTTTCTCCATAATTCTAAAGGATATTCAGAGGTGAAGTGGAACTTGTGGGTGCTATTGGAGATGTGTGCCTGAAGGTATGTGATAGCATGGCACACTGGGTTCATACTTGTGGAGGGACTGAATTATGAGTAGATGTTTGAAAGTCTTTTCTTTTCTAACACAGTTTCCTTAATGACAGCACTATTGAATTTATATAGTACTTGTTGGGCTTGTTTCCAGCTCTGCAAGCTTTCTCCCCAAGAGCCAAAGTCATAGGAGATAGGTAGGTCATGTAAGCATCATTTCTGTCTCACAATTGAGGAAAATAGTTTGGATAGCAGTTCACACTTTATTTGTGTAGGAAGGAAGCTCTGGGAACAGGAGCAAGGTGGAGATAACTGATGTAAACCATTGAGGACACTGGTGAGTAGAAGTAAGGTCTAAGGTGAGACATATGGACTGCTTTAATGCATTGCCATTATTCTTAGCTTCTAGTCCTTTTTTTTTTTTTACAGTATTCTGTAACACTTTCTTTTAGAAATACATGTTTGTTTTTACATGTAAAACAATGTCTGAACAATCTATCTAATGAAATACCAGTTCTTTATTCTCTGATTCACAACTCTACATGATTTTTTGGTAACTAATAATCAAGCATGATCATATATGAAGAAGCTAAAATAATCCACATTGTTACATAACCACACAAATGGTAGTTCTCCTGATTCATATTTCTTAGTTTATTTTCCTGAGAAATAGATTTAGTATAATATACAATATTTTAAAATTACTATAAAAATCAAGGTAATTTTATATAATTTAGTTCAAAGTAATAAAAAATACTTTCTGCACCATATGGTGTATGGACGCTATGTTTGTTATGGAGGCACTACGCAGAAAGGCATGATGCATAGCTCATTTTTTTTTAACAAATGGAAAATTTATGTGGAAAGGCACATGAACAATTGTACAGTATAAGATTTGTTACAGGGTAATGCACATATATTAAGTACCCAAGGGCAACTGTAAGTTTGTAAGAGGAGACCAGAGTTTGAGCAGGAGAGGAACCTCCTCTTCACAGACAAGAGCGGTGTGCCATTCCCACCTTCAGATCTGAAGGGGAGGGGTGAGCAGGTTAGAATGAGAGGGCTACTGTTAACTTTCTGAATACTGTTTATCGTTTAACAGAGAGTCAACAAGCCAAGCATCTTTTTGTATCAATACATCTACTCTGTAATGAAGAGGAGAATGTCTGTTACACACACACCTCCTTTCCCCCCACCCAGGAGAGTCTATCTGGTTAAACCAAAAGGACTCTTATGATTTGTTCATTAGAAATAAAAGCATAAACATATGGATATTTTATTTTTGGCACATGTGTTTGACATGATAATTTTATGTAGTGATAATATTTTTAGTAATTAATCCTTATGGAGTTTGAGGGTTCATGTATGTACATGCACACATAGTATGAATTTGATACAGAGAATTCAATTGCTAGATCATACAGTGATTCTGTTTAGCTTGTTGAATAACAGCTAAGCTATGATTGGAAGTGGCTGTACAATTTCATCCCCATCATCCCTATATGAGATCAGTCTCCACAAAATATATTTTATTTTAAAAGAGATGTATTTACACCACATATTTGTGTTCGTCATTTTTTCAATGTTGTCATCGCATAAAAGGCAGGTAAGTAACTTATACAAGATGTTTTGACTGAAGTCCTTGGTGTCTGAAACCAGTCTGTGGTTTGCATTGTCTTAAGGAGCAGCATAATGGGGTTAAGAGTGGTCTGCTTCCTAGGATTCTAGTTCAGCATTTTGAAGCTTACAGGTCCTACAAACTAAGCAGTCTGCCCTGAAAGCCCATGCTTTAAGAAGCACACTCCTACAGGGAAGAAGGTGTTCTTTTTCTAGATTTTGGACAGACTTTTGAATTTATCAGTGAGAAAAGGAAAAGTAGTCAAGTTACACAATAGTTTTGTTATGCTAAACATATCTTAGGTAAAAGATATAATCCTGCATTTTGAGTCATTAAAAGTTCAAGATAAGAATGGTTTTCTGGAAGAATTTGAGATTATTATTATTAAACACACTAAGTCAGAGTAGGTTATTTCAGTATGAGGAATGCTTTTGACCCATATGAAAATGATGTGTGTTATGTTTGTTTATAAAATATTGCCCTTTAATATCCTTGGGTGGAGTACACTTTTTTTTGAGGAGGTGGCGGGGGCAGATTTGCTGTACAACTGATTCTAGCCTGATCATCAAACAGGCCTTGTTCTTCAAGAGAACTTCATAGTAAATAATGCATATCTCTGAGAGTCCCCATGGAAAGTCAGAATCGATTTAAAGCAGAATTTTGACTTGTAAGTTCTAAAATATATGTGAAAATTACATTGCTTTTACTAGACTTTCCTTTCCCATTCTTTACATTGTAAAGTGTATTTCATCAATTAGGCTTTTATTTAGTTGCCATTCTGGACAAAACTGTGCTAAGCCCAGGGATTTTTTTTTTTTTTATAAAGAGTTACTTAATTCACTCAGTATCTGTGAGATACCTGCAGGGTGTAGAGCACTGTGACAGAGTGCATAGTAAGTAATTCTCTCCTCTAGGAACAATCAGTCCAAAGTATTCAGGATTGAGGAGATACAGACACCTGGAATCAGCAGTTAACAATGTGGCAATTGAATGTTTAAAGTGCTCTTTAGGTTGGGAGAAAGTCTAGATCATTGTGAATGGGAATGATGGTAAAACATGTCAGAATAGACAGCTGAAATGGGCTGTGAAGATGTTCTGCTGGTGTGAGGGGAGATGGACAGCAGCTAGAGAACATTTGAAATTGCGGCATGAAGCAGTCAGGTTAATGTGAAGGAACAGACCAAGCTTTCCATCCTCATTACTGGAGGACGACTTCACAGGGGAAGGCTTGTGACTTGAGGGCAAAGTCTAGGAACCCTTCAGATGGGAAGGCTGCATAACAAGATTAGTGAACTCAGCTGAAAGACTTGGGTTTAGTTTCATTATTTATAAAATGAACCTATCTCAGATGTGAAGTTGTATGCTGTGCAGGAGTTTTAGATTTGTTACGTGCTAAGTTGTTTTTTTTTTTTTACTTTTTAGCTATTTTGTTGGCATACAGTTTCATAATAGTCCTTTTCTTTCTCCTTTTGCTTCTTTCTTTCCATTCTCCTCCTCCTCCTCCTTCTTTTTAAGAAGACACGGTTTTCTGTGTAGTCCTGGCTGTCCTAGAACTCACTCTATATACTAGATTGGCCTTGAACTCAAGAGATCCACCTGCCTCTGCCTCCTGAGAGCTGAGATTAAGAGATGTACCACCACAAAGGCAGCATTTTCATATACATGTATGTCATTATATTTTGTTCTTGTTTGTTCCTCAAATCTCTTCTTTAACAAGCTTGCCTAACTTGAACACTCCCAATTGATTTATGCCAGTGGCAATAATGTTTTATATATTTGAAATCATAAAAGTAGCAGATAACATTTTTCACCTGTTGTTGTTGGAGACACATTAAAAGCCTGAGATACAGAGCTCACTTTATTTCTACTTGTGTGCCTGGTGCTGGTCAGCCTCGTGTATTCTCATACACCTTCTCCTTGTTTTTTTTTCCCTTTTGCATTTCCTTGAACAGATGGCCTGACTCTTGGTGAGAGTCTAGAATTAACTTCAGGACTTGCCTTTCTAAAACCATATGCTGTGCAGCTCTCCTGTGAATTAGCAGTTTTTAATTAATGTTTCTGATTCTCATGTTCATTTACTTAGTGTAGTAATACTCTGGACCTTTATGTCATCTTACAGCTTTCCCAGCACACAATCCCTCACCATGTTCTCTAACTGCTCCACTCCACCATTCCCTTTCTTGTATGTATTTTGAATTATTTGTGCTCTCATAGAACATGGTGTCTTACTTCCTGGCTTTTATTTACCAAATACTCACTTTTCTGATTCATCTGTCTATACCCAGAGTGTCACTCCCTCCTTTCTTAGAGATTGCTTTTCATATGAAGATATGGGCATGGAAATGGTCCCTGTAGGCCGCACTGCTCAGATTTTCTTAAGTTTTAAATATTCATTCCTCCTGGGGCACTACCTAAAGGTATTTGTGTGGAGCCATGGGACATAGTTGAGTTTCACTGGTAGAATGATGCTGCCACAAATTGACCCTTAGTGGAGATATAGATAAGGGCAGGGCATAATATCTTTATTTCCCCGTTCCCTCATTGCTTACCATTCTACCACAGGTGTGACTGGACCAGGCTTTAGGAAAGAGGATTAGAGTAAATAAAAAGAGTTGAAATGTTCTATAGAAGGAGAGAAAACTATTTCTTTCTTCCATTCTAGTGTTAGTACACATTTAATATTTATTTATTTTATTCTTTGACCATTTTATACATTTCTACATGTTTGGTCATTTTCCTTTATTTGTTGCCCTGTTTCCTCTCCTTCCTCTCCTGCTAAACTGCCATCTTCTCTCTCCTCCCTCCCTCCTCCGTCCTCCCTCACTCCTCCTTCCTCTCTCCCTCCTCCCTCCCTCTTTCTTCCCTCCCTGTCTCCTTTTGCTCTTGCTACTACTTAATAAGTGTAAATTGAGGCTGCCTGTATAAGCATAGGTGGCGAGTTTATTTACTGGAGCATCTTACCAGTTGCTATAATATAAAGAAAATGACTTCCCTTCCGCCAGCATCTTGCCAATAGCTTCTCAGGTGGAGATGGTCCTCCTGAGTGGCCCCTGTTGGTGATGGACTCTTGGTCTTGTGTAGTTCTTGTTCGGGTAACCATAGTCCTGTGAGTCCACAGGTGCAGCAGCCATGCCATGTTGAGAAGACGCTGTTTCCTAGACTTCTTCCACATCTTCTGGCTCTTCCATGTTTTCTAATCTCTCTTCTGTAATGTTTCTTGAGCTTTGGAGGGGGACATTGTATAAACAAGAATGTCTTGTTTAGGGATAAACACTCAATAGTCACTTACTCTCATCACTTTTATTGGTTATGAGTCTGTGCCTTAACTGTTGTTCACAGCAATAGGATATTCCAAAGACTGTAGAACTCATCTGTGGGTGTAAACATAAATATCTGGAAGGCAGTTTGACACTATCTCCATCTAGCAAAACAATGGTAGTAGCTGTTCCTCACACCTCAATTTCCCTACCTTCTCTGCTCAAGGTCCTAGTCATGGGCTTTGGACAATTTTTGATGTACTGGGCTTGAATTTCCTACAGTGGCCTGGGACCTCAAATCTGAGCAGAAAGTGGTTGGTCACTCCCATAAAAATCTTGTAACTATTTTACCTGTAGGTATATCTTGCCTATCATTTCACTATTACAGCTTGTAAGGTTTACAGCTGGGTAAGACTCTGGATATCTTTTATTTCCCAGCAGCTTGCACAACACCTTTTGGTACCATAGAAGCCAGAGGCAAGAGCCTTCCATGTCAGTTCCAGTATGATTTATTTGATGCTCTGCAACCAAGTGTGTGGTGTCTTCAATAATAGGCTCACTGGTTGTAGTAGGTAATGAAGAAAAGGTAATAGCTTGTATTCTTGTAGAGACCCTTGGACTTCTTTCACTGACAAGTCATTCCGAAGTAGCTTACATCTGGCACCATGACTTCTGGAAGCAGCATTGTCTATCTGTGTAGGTTGCTTCCTTACTTTTGAGAAGTTAGCTTGTAAGATAGTAAATTTTCACATGGCCTTTTTATGCATCCTTAGTTTTTGCTAACAATCCCTCTATCCCCTCTGCTTTCCTGTCCCTTAACCTCCATTCCTGATCAAATCTTTCTGCCTCCAATGTTGCCCACTTGGACTATCATACCACATCCTTCTACTATCTCCTCCCCCTGCTTCTAGCTCTCTGGCTTCTGCTCTACCAACTTAAACACTCACACCTGAAAATCCTAAAGTGAGATCTGCCCATGAGAGAGATTAATATGGTATTGGTCTTTCTGGGCTTCAGTTACCTCACTTGATATACAATTTACAGTTCCATCCAATAGAAAATCCATTTCTAAGATTCAATTTTTCCTTTCTTGAAGGGAAGACATGCAATACATTAAATCCTTCAAACGGTGACTTCTTCTATGTTTCCCTTTACCTGCTCGCCTGTACCTCTGAGTGCTTCCTACTCTCTGTCTTTGGAAAACTATCTCCTAGGATATATTTTCCTCGGTTGTCATGTCTGCTAGCTTAAAATTATTTTGCTGTTGCCTACCAGCACTGCTCATGATAGCCTTTGACACCATATCTTGCACCGTGGCCAAGTGTCTGCATGACTTGCCTCAGATGTTGATATCTTTTGAGGCTCTCCTGCCAATGTGAATTTTACAAGTGCCTTTTGTTCTTCTGGGTGTTCACTGGGCAACTTTTGAATAAGACATCATATACCTCTCCCAACGATCAACTTTAAATTTTTCACATAGTACAGTTTAAACCAGTAGTACAAAGAGAAATAGTTCCTTTAATGTCCCGAAGGAGTCTCATTATGAAGACAGAACTTGACTTTGCCACGCTGATACTGAGGATAATATTCCTCTGCTTCTAAATGACTATCAGACTAGCATTGAACTCCCTGGGTTTTCTATTAAGAGAAAGAGGTTCCTGGCTATGTCATATTGGTTCACTTTGAAAATAAAAATCTAACTGCAACTCTTAAATAACATTGTTTGCAAGGTTAGATTAAATTATTAAAGGGTTGCTATTATCTGGTCTCCTTATTAATGGTGTACGTTTAATTTTTTCTTTTTCATAACTCATTCCCCTTTTTCCTTCAATTGTCATAACCCTCCAAAAGCTTGTCAGCATCATTTCATCAAGTGCCGTTGGCGTCTGACAACCTGGCATATGTCTACTCCAGGATTGTATCATAATGTGGATTGACCTCTCTGTTGTCATAGCATATTAAACCTTGTGAATAGTCTATACTATTTACTGAAAGATAAATGAATAATAATGGAATCTGTTAGTTTAAAACCATTTCTCCTTTGCCTGCACAAACTATAATGATTGCATATATGATCTCATAGACAGCCAGTTTATTTCTAGTTACTGAAATCAGGTTCTCCGAGTTAATGTTTACCTTTGATTTTAAGTTAAAATTTGAATTCTAAGAATGTTAATTATGGAAAGAAGATTCAAGAGCTGCTGAGACCCAGCTCACCTGCTCTTTTCTGTTCTGGAGCTACTGGGTGCTGCTCTGCCTGGGAAGTTAGAAGCTGAAATAAGAGGCCATATTTAGGCTGTTGATTGATTGCTGTTTCTTACATCACTAATTTAACTTTTTGTTTATTTTGGCAACAGTAATATCTTTTACTATAAAAAACCCCTCAGTTTTCAGTGTAGTTTCTATTTAAGAGGAAATAATAATTATTGAGGGGTGGAAAGGAGAAATTAGGCCCAGGAAGCATATTTCCCTTTTTACATATGTGTATTTATATGCAAGTACACAGGAAATTCATGAAATACTCAGAGATTTATGTGTTGTGGTTTATATAAAGCTTCTCTGTAAGAGATTTTTAAAGTCAATGTATACATTCAGACCTAAGCTGTCTGGCCCACTGTTGCCCATTTGGATATTTTATAACATAGATCTTTTGAAAGGAGCTAGTAGTTTCAGCCAAAATATATTTCTTTGAATTAACAAAAATTAGCAAAATTTATTGTTCTAAGATTATATATGTTATTTGACTTCTTTTATAGAAATTTCAAGAAATTGCAGAGAAAAACATGGAGAAATTAAACCGTATTGAGAACTCACATGAACAACTGGTTCTTGAGAATTCACATTTCAAAAATGCATTGGCCAAGACTCAGAGGGAGCAGACAGGTTTGCTGGCAGCGTGTGCACTGATGGCTGGTGCACTGTACCCCCTCTATAGCAGGTCATGTGCCTTATCCACACAGAGAGACTTTCTCCAGGAGCAAGTCAACAGCTTGGAATTGTTCAAAATGGAAATTAGGACTCTAGCCCAGGCATTGGCAGCAGTAGATGAAAAGAAACAAGAAGAAGCCAAACCAAAGAAGAAAACATTCAGAGGACTGATCCGTGTGTTCCGGAAAGGGGCTATCGCAGTTTTGGCAGCAAACAGACTCAAGATTTTGGGCCAATCCTGTACCTCTCTTTTTACCTGGATGGAAAGTTGTAAAGAAGGCATAGGCATGCTAGTGTGTACAGGAGAGCCCAAAGACAAGCTCAAATTTCAAAGTAAGATAACTTGTGCTTTTAAAAATCTAAGTTATATGTAAGTGAAATACAGTGTGTGTGTGTGTGTGTGTGTCTGTGTCTGTGTGTGTGTGTGGTTGGCTGTTATACAAAACTTTCAAAGAATTATGTAACATGTCAAATCCTATAACATAGTCCAGTTTATCTTCAAATGTACATGTGATTTTAGCCTTGATTTTTTGGTAAACTGATATTAAGAAGTAAATATTTAATTTTAGTATTGTCTAGTTTTATTACATTTGAACCATCTTTTTTTTTTGTTTTTTAAACAGTATAGTGGAGAGTAAGGTAGCCAAAACAGATACCTTAAAATAATCAGAATCAGTTATTCATTCTTTCAGTACAAAATCAGAATAAAATGATGAGAGTTAAAAATATCCTGAAGAGTTGTTTAAAAGTGAGGCAAATATAAATTTCCAGCTGACATTTCTTTGGAATGTTTTACTATTTTTGAGGAAACAATATTTTTGGTTGTTAACTTTTAAAAATTCGTGCCTGGGGATCAACCCCTAAGGCTAATTTGCATGAAACAAGTGCCCTGCATTGCACCCTCAACCCTGATGCAACTGCAAAGAATCAGGTTATTGTAATACAACCAAAACTGAAGGAAATTTCTGTCTTTTTCGATGCTTGTTATTTAATGTTCAGTTAGCCAGATGTAACTAGATTTTCTGTACTAGGGAACACTGGGCATACAAAGTGTGATTTATCTGAGTAGCCGAGCACTGCTATTAATGCTTAAATGTGGATTTTAATAACTTGTAGCATTTCCTAATGGGTGCTTACATTTCTGTAGAGCATCAAAGGGAGCAGCTACGTTGTGTACAAGCACTCAGTTGGTTTACCAGTTCTGACCTTCTTGCTTCCATTGTCACTTCTATGACGGAGTTGCAAGAAGTCATTAGTAAAACAGGTATGGCCACTTCTTATGTATATGCAAAGTATACTTAAAAACAAAAGCCTAGAAATTCCTAATGGTACAAATTTTAATAAACTGTCTTGGGGGAAAATATATCTGGTTTTTATTTAGCCACAAAGAGATTATTAAATCTGTATTTAATGACATAGTAAATGAAAGTAAATTTTGATGTCAAACTTTGTTTTTATTTATAAAGGAAATTAAATGACATTTTTTGGGGCAGGGGCAACAATATCTACCCTATTCTTTCCCCCTTTGTGATTTGTTTTTTTTTTTCTATGAAAAGTACACCATTTAATTTTTTATCTTTTATTATTATTATTTTTTAATTTTAACTTTTTAAATGTGTATGGATGTTTTGCTTCCATGTGTTTATCTATGCACCATGTGTGTGCCTGGTGCCAACAGGGGCCAGAACAGGGTGTTGGGTCCTCTGGAACCGGAGTTACAGACAGTTGTGAGTGCTGGGAATTGATCCAAGGTCCTTGGAAAGAGCCGCCAGTACCCTTAACCCCTGAGTCATCTCACCAGCCCGGAGTTTTCTCTTTTACAGCAGTGGAAACACTTGTTTTTGGTTTTGGTTTTCTGGCTACATTTCAGAAGCTTGAGCAAAAATGGCTAAACCCGTGAAAAATGCCACATCTCCTGGGGTGATACATGCATTTTAAAAATTAGTTTGTTTTCCCTGACTGGATTGTGTATATTTATGTGCATGTCTGTGTTAGAAACGTGTAATGATGACTTTTTTCTAAGCTGTAAGAAATGTTGCCATGCTCTGGGTGAGCTGTACTTGAGACCAGTCAGTCATTATGATGCATTAGCAGTAGTGTGGCCTGACCTGCTAAGAGCTCCCTGTTTGGGGAAGGATAAGCACAGAGGTATGATAATGTGAGCTATGATTTAAATTTTAAAGATAGGTCAGCGTAAATGAGAATCATGTCATTAGAATTTCAGGTGGCTATACCTGAGCTCCTCCCTCAGGAAGCTCATGAATCTCAGATTATTTTTAAGTATGGCCACTGATGTTGGTAATCTGTGAGCATATTTAATGCATTAGTAGAACATTAACATGCTGGGTTTGAAGTAGAAATAAAATTGAAATTTTAATTATTTAAAAAGATTAAATTAAAACATAAATACCTCACACAAATATATAATTTTAGATAAATATAAAATAATATGATTTCTTCAGGTTGTTTCAAACAAATTAAATTAAGAATTTTGGTTTTATAGATTCAAAGCAAAAACATAGGTTTTTGAAAGAACATAATAGTTTTTGGATTTAGTGTAATAAACAGATGTGATAGCCATGTTATTTTAAAATTAATTTTTAAAAGTTATTCAGTGAGCTTCACTATGACACTTTCATGCATCTATGAAATTATACTTGGTTATTCTCCCCTCTCTCATTGTCCTTCCTAGCCCTCCCCACACCGTTTTGCTGGTCCTTCTCCTCCTCCCAAATCCATATATAAGAGAAAAATCATAGTATTTGTCCATTTCCTGTAACCATCATGATTTCATTTTCTTTGCAGTTAAGGTATTTCCATTTTGTGTATGTTCCACCTTTTCTTTTTTGTAATTATCTGTTGAAGCTTATCTAATCTTGTTTGATTTCTTATCTATAGTGAACAGTAGAGCAGTAACATGTGTGATTAAGTATCTTTAGAGAGCTGCCTTAGTCCTAATTTTAGTTTTTTGAGAATCTCCACACTTAATTCTATAGTGATTGAATCAGTTTATATTCCCAACAGCACAGAAGGTCTTCTCTTTCTCCACACCCTCTCCAGGATTTGCTGTCTTCTCTTTCTTAAAGGAACCCCTGCACTCTAGTTGAGATGGACTCTCAGATGGGTTTTAATTCATATTCCCTTGATGGCCACAGACAACGAATACATTTTCTAGTACTTTCTTTTCATTTGTATTTCTGCATTTGAGAGCTGTCTATTCAGATTATCAATGCATTTATTGACTGGATACTTTTTTGGTGGTTAATTTTACAGCTCTTCATAATTCCAGATATTAATTCACTATCTGTTTATAGTTGACTTTTTCTAATTCTGTATGAATTGTCTACTTTGGTGATTTTTTTTTTCTGAGCAGTAGCTTTTGATTTATAAGTAATCCCATTGATCAATCCTTAAAATTATTTCTTTTGCCACTGGAATTCTTTTCAGGCAATCCCTCCTTTTGTTTAGATCTTGAAGTGTTTGCCAATATTTCTCTCTGCTGTTTTCTAAGTTTCAGGTCTTATATTTAAAGTCTTTGATCCATATTTTTTTGTGCAAGGTGAAAGACAGGAATCTAATTTTTTTCCACATGTGGAAATTCACTCCCTAGCACTTATTTGTTGAAGAGGCTTGGCTCTCTCCAATATATGTTTTTGAAATATTGTAAAAAAAATCAGGTGGCTAGGCCTCTGCGGGGTTACAGCTGGGTCTTCTTTTCCGTTGATCTTTATGTCCGTTTTTATGTTAGTACCATGCTGTTTGTTACTGGATTTCTGTAGTGTAGTTAAATTAGGTATTGTGTTGCCTCCAGCATTGCCTTTCTGTTTAGGAGTATTTTGGCTACTTTTCGTCTTCTGTGTTTCCATATAAAATTTAAAGTGTTATAGTTTAGCAAAGAATATAATTGGACTTTTGGTGTGTTTTGCTTCCTGGCTTGTGTGGCATAAACTGTTTTGCTCCCCCAGGCCCTCCTTGATATGATGTAGTCACACTTCTGACTCTGAGATCAGCAAAGCTTTCTTCATTTCAGTTCTTTCTGTTGGGCTTTCTGTTATAGTGACAGAAAAACTGATGAAGGATGATAGAGGGATTTCTTCAGACTTAATGAGATATGAGTATATTTCCTATGCATTCCCATTTTTAAGTGTATTCAAATAGAAACATGAGATATTTTACTAAAAAAGGAAAAATTTTAGACTGTTAAAAGTAAATGGTTGTTGTAGAATAGTGAGTGTAATAAATGTAATTAAAGTGTTGACAGTTAATGTAGTCATGTCTATAATAAAATGCATATATTTAAGGTTTTGCATTTTAGTTTTATGTGTATGGGTGTTTTGCCTGTGTGTATGTTTGTGTATCATATGTGTGCAGGATCTGTGAAAGCCATAAGAGGGCATCAGATCCCCTAAGTCTGGAGTTATAGATAGTTATGATCTACATATGGCCTCTGGGAATCAAACCTGGGACCTCTGGAAGAGCAGTCAGTGTTTAGTTCTCAGCATCCATGTTGGACAGCTTACAGCTTAAGCTCCAGGGCATCCAATGCTCTTTCTAGTCTCTTCAGGCACACAAACATGCAGAAATACCCATACACCTATGTTAACATCTTATTTAACACTTAAGCTCTAAGTGAGATTAAATTGTAGTTTTCCTTTACCACCACATTTACCATGAAAATAATATAGACATTACTAACAATATAGTCACATATCTTGGTAACTTAAGGTACAGATTATTAATTTTATAGTTTAAAATTGGTGAAGTTTACCATAAAGGAGGGAACATGTTAGATGTAAATAAGACTTTTGATAACAGCTGTGGGATACTAGATACATTATTTAAAGTTCTGTGCTGTGTGCCTGGAGCTGTAGGCCTATATTTTCACTTTCTGAAGACGTTAAAACAGGATGGCCACAAATTTAAAGCTAACATTGACTACAGAGTGAATTTGAGGCCATCCTGTTCTACTTTGTGGGACTTTGAAAATAAAAAGTTAAAAAAATTCTGTGTTTAAACTCAGTGGCTTCTATCATACATGGGCTTTATGTTCAGTCCTCAGTATGACAAAAGACACAACCAGGGAAGAAAGAAATGGTGTCAGTTTCTTTATGTGTAAAATAGGGATGATCACTGTGATCATAGAGTATTTTAGCAGACCGAGTAAATTTCTGAAGTAGTCTTTATCTTCTTTTGGCTTTGCTTAGGAAAATATTTATTCATTATTAATAAATAATAGACAAATTTATAAAAATCCATATTAAAAATTTATTGGTTTAAAATTTCAAGGCAATTTTCAGGTTACTTAGAGTTTTAACTCTAATTTTAAAAAAATGATTTATTTTATTTTATGTGTATTAATGTTTTGTTTACTTGTATGTAGGTACACCATATGTGTGCTGGTGCCTTAGAAGTTAGAAGAGGGTTTCTTGGTCCCTTGATTAGAGTTGTGGATGATTGTGAGCCACAGTGGGTGCTAGGAATAGAACCTAGGTCCTCTGCAAACAAGTACTCCTAACTGCTGGGCCATCACTCCAGACCCAGTTTTAACACTTTAAATGATAGTTTGGGGCTCAGGAGACGGATGGTTCAGTGGGTAAAGCACATGCCATGCAAACTAAGGACTGGAGTTTGGTTCCCCAGCACCCACGTAAAGGCTATTGGGCATACTGGCCAACCTGCAACACCAGCGCTTGAGAGGCAAGGACAGGATCCGTGAAGCAAGTTTGCTAGCTAGAGTAGCCGATGTGTGCACTGCCACATGTGTGCACACATGCATGTATATAAACATGCAACCATGTACACATTCCATGTATGTGCACACACGTAAGTGGAAAGGAGAGGTTTTATTTTAATTACTATGTAGAGATTAACAGGAAATTTCTTTTTCCAATAAAATCGTATTGTATATTTGGGGATGCCACAGTTCCACTTTGCGTTTTTTGTTTGTGGAAGATCCACTTAGAGCACTGTAATCAGATTGGTTATTTTTTCTCCTCTAAGTAATAGGAAAGGCTAGAGATTTATAAAAATTCAGAGTGCATTTCTACTCTGTTACCTTTATCATCCTCAAATGGTGCTTGCCCACTCTACAGGATTGTGTTTGCTCAGGAAGGCAACAGAGAAAGGTAAAATATGAAAGCATTCATACATTTTTGAAAGGATAAAGAATGATGAGCTGCTTTGGAACAGAGTCTTGTGGTTTCTAAAAATATTAGCATTGAGCTATATTATCATCTAGTAGCTCTATGACTACTTATATATTTAGGAAAAATGAAGACATGTATCTATATAAAAATGTGAGCATAAATGCTCTTAGCTCTAATAATAGTAAAAAAAATCTATGAAGGCAAATTGAACTATCCCCAGCCAATGAGTGGATAGACACACACCTGAAATTTATTAGGCTACAAGAAAAGAAGCGCTTGTATATACTTTAACAAGAAAGAACCTTGACTTTCAAAGAAGCCACCCACTGTAAATCACGCATCATATTCTCTGTTAATTTGAGGTGTGCAGAATAGGAAAATTGAAAGACAGAAAAGAGATTACTAAAACTACTCAGGAATATTTATTCTAGTGCTTCTATATTTCCTTATGTGTTCTCCAGACTCCTCAGACTTCCTCTCTCTCTTTGTCCCCTCCTTTTTTGTTCAGTGCTGGGATTGTATATGTGAGGTAAGCACTCTGCCACTGTGCTGCTCCTCCCCTCTTCAGATCATCCTGAAAATTTAAACTGCTTTCAAAATCAGGATTGTATATTGACAGCATCACTGTGACTTCTTTCTCTTCAGCCTCAGGAAATCTGTGGTCATGTATGCCAACATCAAGCCGTACTTTTTAGCATATTAACTAATGGTATTGCTTATGCTTATTCTTAGGTTAAAGAAAATTCAATTAGTGATTATTTTTAAAAGTTAGGCATTTAGAATTAATTCTGAATTATATTAAATAAGCTGTCGTCTAGGAGAGAGCATGTGCTCTTGACCCTGTTTGAGCATTGACGAAGAATTTGGCATCTGAGTGTGGGCTGTTGTGTGCTATTTGTCTGACTCTGCCCCTTTTCAGCATTAACATACTCATGTGTAAATTCTGGCTGGGTTGGATAGTTTTATGTCAACTTGATACAAGTTAAAGTCATCTGAGAAGACAGAGACTCAAGGAAGAAAATGGCTCTATAAGATCAGGCTACTGGCAAAACTGAATGTAGGTAGGACATTTTCTTAATTAGTGATTGATAGGAGAGATTCCAGCCCGTTGTAGGTCGTTCCATCCATGGGCTGGTGGTCCTGGGTTCTGTAAGAAAGCTGTTTGAAAAAGCTTTGGGGAGCAAGCCAGTAAGCAACAGCTTCCCATGGCTTCTGCATCATCTCCTGCCTTCAGGTTGCTGCCTTGTTTGGGATCTTGTCCTCACTGTTTTTGATGATAGACTGTTATATGGAACTCTGAGTGAAATAAACTTTTTCCTCCCCAAGTTGCTTTTGGTCATGGTGTTTTATTACAGCCATAGAAACCCTAACTAAGACATTGGCTAATAGGATCTCCTAGCTAATATGTTTGTTAGAGAAAAAAGTAACTTACTTAGACATATCTTCTGAATATGTAAATGTCCATTATTTTATCTTTCTTTTATACTGATATCTTAATAGAACTAACATTACTTTTTATTTTGTCACAAAACTGTAAGTTTAATAATGAGAACTTAAATCATATTTTGGAAGGTACTTATAGTATTTGACCACTATTTCCATAAGCTGTGAGTATGCATTCATAGGCAGTGGGCAGAGGCCTGGTTTTCATGTTGCCTCTATAAATACTGGACAGGTGGCAACCTTTGTGCCTTTGCAATAGTGCTTGCCCACTTGAGATAAATTACTTCTTCTAGGTATCCAAATGGTGTGCCTGCAAGAGATCATTTACCCCAAACAGGGGAGGATGCTACTTTTTATTGAAGGGCTGGAATATCAATCATTATGGGAATAGGTTGTAGATAGTTGAACGTTTTGATACAACTGGTCTAAAATAAAAATTTAAAGATAGAAACAAATGTATTTGATTGATTTCTGAATATATCTCTGAATATATCCGAAGGTAGATGGACACAGGTAGAACATCAGTATATTTTATTACGCATTTTTTCTATAATTAAATCTTAATTATCTTGCAGATAAATGGCTTACACACCCTTGCTAGTAAGTTGCTACTCAGCTTACTTCCTATTGCATACCTTAGTAAACTTTGTAGAAATCATAGCTAAACAAGACCTAACTCAGAAGTCTAATCATGCTTATGTCAAGACAGAAGTTTCATATTTGGAAGGTCAAAACAGTGAGAAATTGTATTTTTGCTAATGAGAAGTTATTGTTATATAATAAAATACTAACACTGGTTGTACATGCCTATGGTACCAGCAGCTGTGATGCAAAGGTGGGAGGACGATTCTAGGGCAAGCCTGGCCTACATAGTAAGTTCTGGTTCAGCCTGGGCTACATTATTTTAGAGAAAATGTTAAATTAGCAATGCTACTGGCATTATTGACATTACTCATCCTTGATGCTTTTGTGCACTTTATTGTTAATTCACTTTATTCTTTGCTTAAAGAAGGTTTCTCATGCTTTATGAGCTGAAAAGTTCCATTTTAATTAGAAAACACATTGTAGACTTCTAGTTTTCTATACAATAGTTATATTTTTAGTAGCAACAGGTTTTTGTAATGCTTCCTTAAGACTTCTAGTTTTATTACACATAGCATCATGGACATGTCATTCATGTCTGTATTTTATTATGACAAATAAAGATGAAGATGTGAAGCTTGCTGCAGCTGAAGGACAAAACACTTGCAGTAACCCCTGGCCCCTCAGAGTCCTGCAGCCTTCAGGGTTAGAGTTGCTAGGCCAATTGGCTGTTTAATAATTTGTTTTGAAGATTTATTTGTGGATGTGAAAATGTGCCTATTCTATTGGGAAAAAATAATTATGTGACCTGTGATCTGCTTCTTTATAAAGGACATGCTATTTAAGTTAGGAAAATGACTAGCAAATTCTTTAACATCAACAAAAATTTTTACTAACAGGTATGTATTTTAAAATAGTTGGGACAAGTAAACAAGAGGATTTCTAGTGACCTTTGTTCTCTGTCATGCAAGTAACTTTGCAATTCTGGCTCTACAGTTTCTTTTCCTCTTTTATTTTAAAATTGTGTTCCATATGATAAAGTGTGAACTCTAGTGTAAAAATACTTCTTAAAATGTAAATTACTTAGTGCTCTGGCTGTAGTTCATGACAGACAGCACTCAGGGTCTTGGGATGTGTGTGTCTTTTCCTAACTTCCTGAGGTTTGAGAAGAATGCCTTGTGGAATTACATTGTTATTTAATTTTCTCTTTCCTAGGGGTTCATGTCTACGAAACACATAGTGATACTACTATGTATTATAATTTCACTGTAGTTGAATTTTATTTTAAAGCTCTTTTTATTAAAAATGTTATTCATTGTTTTTATATTACTTAAAAATTTAAAATTAAATTTTATGTTTACTTAAATAAGTAATTTTTGATCCAACATGAAAGCTAATAATACTTTCTCTTGGTATTCTTTTTTTAAGATTTATTTATTTATCATGTATACAGTATACAGAAGAGGGCACCAGATGTCATTATAGGTGGTTGTGAGCCACCATGTGGATGCTGGGAATTGAACTCAGGACCTCTGGAAGAACAGTCAGTGCTCTTAACCTCTGAGCCAGCTCTCCAGCCCTTCTTGGTATTCTTGAATGCACTGTTGAGTTCAGTGTTGTTGAAGCTGCTATGGAAATAAAATGGATCTGATGAATCCAACAAATTTATAAAAATATCCACATATGCTAGCCTGGCATAGTGGATAGGACAGTTAGAAACAAAAGAGGACAAATAAAAAATACAGTGCAACTGGAGACACAGAGACCATGTATATTTGATGATGAAATGATGTATAATATTAGGAGAAAATTAAAATTTGCTATTCTTTCATTGAGCAGTGAATTATTTAATGTTTTGTTTTTAGTTTACCTAACTATTCTACATGTGTTGAATGCCATCTAATTGTGATAGTAAATTTTTGTCATTTACTACTTACTAAATGACTCATTATTAACAAAAGAATTATGTATTTTTTGTATGACTTTGTCCATGACATTCTTCGAGAGTATTTTTATAATGGTAATCATATAGAATGAAAATATATTATATTATATTCTCAAAAATCAGTGCACTAACAATTTTTTTTTTTTTTTTAAATTTTTTTTTTTTTTGATTCATTTATTTATTATGCATACAGTTTTACAGAAGAGGGCGCCAGACCTCATCATAGATGGTTGTGAGCCACCATGTGGTTTTGCTGGGAATTGAACTCAGGACCTCTGGAAGAACAGTCAGTGCTCTTAACCTCTGAGCCATCTCTCCAGCCCCAGTGCACTAACAATTAATAGAATAAAATTTATATGTACAGTATTAAATTTTCATCAAATTGACAATTTTATTTTATGTATAACTCAGAATCTGTGTTATTTTCAAATTTTGACTGCTATGTGGCATATAAAGTTTATCACATTGAGGAATAGAGGAAATAGAATACAGTTCAAATTTTAGAATACAGGGTATCTGTAAGATAGAATTCAGAGTATTGGTGAGGCAGTCCTTTTGTTATTATTATTATGAACAAAGAAGTCACACTTTCTATCCTTGTATATCCTTATTCAAGGTCCCTTCCCCCTCCCACCACATCAGGTCATTCTTTCTTCTCCACATCTCCCCATCCCCTCCCTGGGCAGGCAGCAGGCAGTCCCATGGTACTACTGTCCCAATATTGCTTAGTTCAGTCTCCATCCACTCCTGGCAGATCCAGTTTTCTTCCCCTACCTTCAAGACTGAGTCAGGTGTTCCTCTAGGGGGAGTGGGATCCAAGGAGTCAGTCCAGGGTGTTTCTGATTCCAAGCTGTTCAGTGGTTGTGGTTTGCAGCTTGGGCATGCTTTACTTTTTTCTTGTTTATTTGTTTAGAGTCCACTAATGAGTGAGTATATTCCCTGCTTATCTTTCTGAGTTTGTGATACCTCACTCAGGAGGATATTCTCCAAATCCATCCATTTGCCTGCAAATTTTAGGATATCATTTTTTCTTACTGCTGAGTAGTACTCCATTGGTGAGGCAGTTCTTAATGCTGTAGGAAACCATGGATTGTCCTTGGTGACAGTTGCTTTTTCATTTTGAACTGTATATAATCCAACAATTAACACACTAAAATTTGATTTGGTAACACTGTCCTTCTGATAGAAAGGCAACATTTCAATTAGCTCCAGTAGTAGAGGCTCTTGAAATGTAGAATGTACACTACTAGATTTGGATTTGAAGACTCTGTTGGTGTGGTCATTTCACATCGTAAAACAAGTAATGACAGATTAGGACCTGCTTAGAATAGGGAAAATGAAATTACATGACTTTTATAAAGGTATAAGCAAGCCTATTAACCCCATCTGGAATATCCGTTAGTAGAAAGAGTAGTGACCATTTTGTTTATCAACATTCAGCAGAGTTATTAATTACAGACCCAATGATCTGGTAGTAAGCAGGATGTGGAGCATGTACAAGGACCCTCAAGTACATTAGACATAGGGTGATTACTGAAATTCCAAGTGAAAGTAAGTAATTATACTTGTAGAATTTTAACTCTCCTGAACAAAGAAAATTGTGTTTTCTTGTATGAGAATATAAGTATTATGGTTTCATGTCATATTAAGTGGTCATAGTTATGAATAGAAACGAATTGATATGAAGTTTTAGAAAAGGAAGGGGGAGGTGACTTTCTAGAGTGATGCTGTTCCGTGTGAATGAAGGTCAGACTGTAAGTTGAGGTTTTCTGTTGAGTACTGTTCAGCAGTGAGCCACTCCTGTGTCCAGCTTTTCATAGTAAAGCTTGTCGGGGATGGGCCTGTAAATGCAGGGAAGCTGTCTGACTGAAAAATTCTGTTGTGATCAGTAACACTGTAAAATTAACATGAGGCAACTCATATTTTGTGTTTTTTTTTCCTTTGAAGATCCAAATTCCAGAATTTGTGGACATTTACTCATAGGTGCATCCAAGAGTTCTTTTGCAAAACTAATGGATAAAATTAGTTTGGCAATGGAAAGCATACCTCTACATAGCAGCCGGAGCATAACATATGTAGAAAAAGATTCCCTGGTTCAGAGGCTGGCCCGGGGACTTCACAAAGTGAACACGCTGGCCCTGAAATATGGTTTGCGCAGCCATATGCCCATTATGGTATGTGCTATTTCATTTAGTAGTGGCTTTAGGATTTGTGGATTAGAATGTGTATTAGACTTATTTATAGTTTAAATCAATTGTATATGAATAGTTTCACATAAACTTTCAATAAAATAATTTAAGCTCCTTGAATAAGTTTACTTAGTTTAGAAATAGTATTATTTTTTGTATAACATTTGAGTTAAATTTAATAACATGGTCATTGGTATTGATTTTGTTTTACTAAATCTGTAGCTGACATTTGTAAATGTGCTCTTATTTAACAACAGAAAAGTACTGCATCATTACAAAAGCAAATATTTGGATTTACACAAAGGCTCCACGCAGCTGAAGTAGAGCGCCGCTCACTGCGCCTGGAGGTTACAGAGCACAAACGAACCCTGAGTGAAATGAGAAAGGAGCTTGACAAATCACAGAATCTGCAAATGCAATTAAATGAATTTAAGCACTCTGTAAGTAGATCTGGCTTAGTAAACTATGGTTTTCTTATGCCTCTTTCTATATCTCTTCCTTAACAGTGATTGTTTGGTTAATAGAAATAATTCAAAGTCCCTCCAGTAGGATTGTTTTGTTTTAAACTTTTCTGTAATATATTCTTTCTAATTTTATTTTTTATTGAAAACACATTTTTATACAATATATTCTGATTAGTTTCCCTTCCCCCAACTCCTCCCAGATCCTCTGTCTCCCCTCTCACCCAATTCTGCACCCTCTTTCTTTCTTTCATTAGATAGGCCATCCGAAAAATAGCAGGAAAATAAATGAACTAGCTTAGAACAAAACAACACACATGCAGAAAAAAGAGCCAGAGAAAAGGAACAAGGAACACATATAGAAAAGAGAGACACATGTTTGCACACACAGGGATCCTATAAAAACATAACATCAGAAACTGTATGTGCAGAGGACCTGTATGGTTAAAAACCCTCCAAATGTCACTGAGTTCATTTTGATTTGGCCATCTACTGCCAGGCATGGAGCCTGCCCTTAGAAATTGATTGTATACCCTGAATTTTTTTATTTTAAGTGTGTATGTATGTATGTATGCATGTATGCATTATCATAGTGTGGGTGTTCATGTATTGTGTGTGTATGTGTGTGTGTGTGTGTGTGTGTGTGTGTGTGCTCATGTGCACATTTGCACCCCAGCATGAGTGTGGAAGTTAGTATACAAGTTGGTTCTCTCTTCCACTGGGATTCTGGGAAGCAGCCTCAAGTTGTCGAGTGGCTTTACCTGACAAGCCGTCCTGTTTTTCCCAGATTGCCACTTGTAAGCTTGTATTTTTATTTTAATTAAAACTTGTATTTGTCCAGCCGATAAAGGCATGTGATTAGCAAAGCTTTGGCCCTAAGAAGTGTATGATGAAGTGTGGTAGTTAAGTAGGGTTGCTTTGCCTCAAAAAATTCCGCCTTTATTTTTATTTTATTTTAAAAAAATGTACTTATTTTTATTTTATGTGAATTGGTATTTTGCCTGCATATATAACTGTGTAAAGGTGTCAGATCTTGGAACTACAGACAGCTGTTAGCTGCCATGTGGATGCTGGGAATCGAACTCAGGTCCACCAGAAGAACAGTCAGTGTTCTTAACCGCTGAGCCATCTCTCCAGCCCAAAACTCTGCCATTAACATGCCTTCTCCTGAGAAGCTTGCTGTTTGTGGAGGAGACAATGGTCTCTTCTTTTATATTTTGAATAAATTTTACTCTTATACTTTGTACACTGTTATAATTTGAATATTAACATTAGATTATTTAGCAATATTTAATATTATATATATGCTCATGCTATAAATTTGCCCCCAAATTTAATTCAAGCAAGGCTTTCTCTTTTTGTGAGTTACAGAATTTCTGGGCCCTGAAGAACCTTTTTTTTTCTTATTTGTTACAAAAATTGAGAGATTAAAGCGCTTCATTAAAATGGCAGTAATTTATATTTTCTGGATAAATATAGTGAAGTAAGGTTTTTATCTTGGCATTCTTGTCAATAAGACAGAATGACAGCCTACAGAATGGGAAAAGATTTTCACTAACCCTTCAAGTGACAGAGGACTGATCTCTAAAATATATAGAGAACTCAAGAAACTATAGAGCCCAAAACCTTGAATAACCCAATCAAAAAACGGGGTTCAGAACTAAAAAGGGAATTCTCAGCAGAAGAATTACAAATGGCTGAAAGGCATTTGAAAAAGTGCTCATCCACAGCTCCTGCTGAGGGAAATTGCACGGCTCCCTGCCACAACCTCGAACTGAGCGAACTAACTACAGGGGTCTCTGAAGGGCAGATTCAGACCAGGGCCAGAGGTAAGGAGGGGACACCAGGCCTCAGCGCCTATATCCCAGCCTGGGAGGTAGAGTTGACCTCCCATTGCTTCCGGTTCCGCTCCCAGGACCAAGTGCTGTCTGCAGAGTCCCAGCACACTCTGGAGCAGGGGCAGGTAAACTCTGCCCATCACCACACCCACAGCTCCTGCTGAGGGAATTTGCACGGCTACCCACCACGACCTCGAACTGAGCGAACCAACAACTGCAGGGGTCTCTGAAAGACAGAATCAGACCCTGACCAGAGAGGTGACAGGAGGCACACAAACCCGAGTACCACAACTGACCAGGACCCATCTAATCGTGAACCACTGAAGCCATTGGCAAACGTCACTGCAAAAAATTACATAATAATATAAAGGACAACATGGTAACTCCAGAAGAGAGTGGCGATCTTACAAATACAAGACCTGAACTGAGCAATGAAGAGGAAACAGAAGGAAGCAACACCAAAAATTCCTTTTTGATGATCATCGAAGCTCTAAAAGAAGATATGAAAAAAAGCCTTAAAGAAATAGAAGAAAATACAAACAAAAAATTGGAAGAGATGAACAAA